>OX375870.1:75280740-75381369 GCA_947359475.1 Heligmosomoides polygyrus bakeri
CAAACGTCTGGTGTGGTGTACCTGATCAGATGTACGGAGTGCGGAGAAGAGTATGTGGGGGAAACAGGTAGGCCCTTGTGCGTAAGGATCAAGGAGCACTTGGACGGGTTGCGCAGGTCCCAAGTCTCCACTCCCTTGGGCGAGCACAGGGTGCGGCGGCACGCGAACAGCTGTTTGGAGGTCAAGATCCTTGATCATCGAGTGAAGATGAGATTTCGGCGCGCCGAACTCTCGAGGCGCTGTACATTGCGGCGAAGTCCCCACAGATCAATAGGAAGGACGAGTGCTTGGCTGTGACCCAAGAGCTGGCGCCGTACGTCGCCCTCTGCGGGTTTTGACCTCTGGGTCATGACCCGCTAGGTCCCTAAGGCGGGTGGTCCCAAGGGCTCTAAGCTCATTCACCCATTTTCGTCCAGCCAAGGTGACGGTGGACGCCTTTTGTCCACATCTAAGGTTAGCCATGTTTTCGACTTCTTTCGGCATCGTTTTCGTAGCCTCTTAGCCTTTTGGAAGGGTTCCTGCAGAATGAAATGGCATTTGGGAGGGTAGCTTCTCAGATG
Source organism: Heligmosomoides polygyrus bakeri (assembly GCA_947359475.1). Taxonomy (NCBI): domain Eukaryota; kingdom Metazoa; phylum Nematoda; class Chromadorea; order Rhabditida; family Heligmosomidae; genus Heligmosomoides; species Heligmosomoides polygyrus. The sequence goes on from OX375870.1 coordinate 75,281,301, forward strand.
ACTTCGACTGTTCCAGGCTCTGAAGAAGGCGACGACGCCGAAACGTAAGCCGCAATAAAGAGTTGTACCAATCTTGGCTACGCTGAACAAACCACTCGTCTATAGCAACATCAAGGATGCCAAGGTTCATCGAGGGTCGAACATGGAAGATATTTCTCATTTGCTATGAACTTGTGGATGTATTCCCCAGCCAACATATTGATTAAGCTGTTCTCTTAACAAAAATCGATAGTTAAATAACAGCCAGTCGATCTACATCTCCCTCCCTTTTGTGAAGTCTGGCATACGGCCGACATATCCACACGACTCCAATTCCCAATGGCCAATTCAGAGCAAAAATCGATGAAGTCGATCGATGACAGTCGGTCAAAAAGGTCTATGCACTGTGTCACTGTAAAAGAAGAAAGAAAATAATAACGTTGGTACTAAGTGGGCTGGTGCCCGCTTGCACACTGGCAAATTAAAACAGATAAGTTAGATCAGCCAGACTCCGGAGTTCCTTCCTTTGTGCTCTGCTCCGCTGAAACATCAGCGGGGAGAGCGCAGAGGCCGTGTTTATGTGAGTGTTCCATGACCATGTGCAATCTCCCAGCGGACACCAGCCCGCTAAGTACCATAAAGTCTTTCTTTACCGCTTGAACAAAAATGTGTCCATGTTATAGTTTCGCCTAATTGTATGTTTACAGGTGCATGGAAGCACAGCAGGAGATGTAGGCTGTATCGTGACCCCAAACAAAAGTTATTGCTTCGGGTCCCGCCCAGGCCAGGCAAGCCTTGCATCCCTTCGGGGTCCCTAAACTGGTACCATATTTCTTTCGAAGAATAAAGCAGAGGCTTGTTTATCGGTCGGCCAGTACAAGTCAATATTGAGGCCAAATACGCATTGAACTTGCATCCACGACATCCTTAAACGTAGAATGCGTGCCGAATCTCAAAAACGACTGTCTGACGCCGTCGTTCACCTTGTAATACAGCTTTTGCGGAACCGTAGTTGTTGTAGAAACGAAAACCAGAAGCAGAGCATTCAGCGAGGACAGAAGAGGAGCAGAAGACCATAACGAGTAATGATGAAAATCACAAGACCGACTCCATCAGCCCTAGTTTACACCTGCACATTCTATACTACTACATACTTTATACCTGCGGCATGATGGTCGGAACAGATATCGACCGGGCGGAAAAAAATCGATATCTATGGCGATCGCGGTGCCGCAAACAAGTGTAAACTAGGGCTTACCAGGATACTAGGTCGGAACGGCGCAAGTGTTGTATATGGGCAGAACGGCCTCTCCCTGGGAAGTAACAAACTGCATGTATCTCGACCCCAATACAACTCTGCGCAGAGTTAGGTGCGACGGAAGTCGCCCCTAACTCTGCGCAGAGTTGTATTGGGGTCGAGATACATGCAGTTTGTTACTTCCCAGGGAGAGGCCGTTCTGCCCATATACAACACTTGCGCCGTTCCGACCTACCGTTGGGATAGTATCTTGGTTAGACGCTGTTCTGTATAGGGAAACGTCGGGCGTGGCACAAGACCGAGGCGCACCCCTCTTGGCCCTCACACCTCCTGCAAACATTTGATGGCCTATGGTCTCAGACTCCTAACTGCAGGATGAAGGACGTCCGTTTGAAACACCTCCGAATCATCATTTCCAAGTATGTTCCCAATTTAAGAACTCCTACTCTTTCTCAGCCGGTTTGCACAGACGCAGCAATAAAGGTGGAATGCTTGGCATCTTCCAAACAAGAATTTAGCCTTTGCTTTCCTACTGCTGTCCTTCATCCTTTATGCTTATACGTTTACAGCTAAAATAGCTTTCCAAACAGCTTGAGTAATGTAAAATTGGTCAAGATCAAATTAACCTCTATGTTCATACTCTAAGACGATCTGAGAAATCTCTCATACGCGTAAGGCGAGGATGCGTAAGAAGCAAGGATGACGTCATTAGGATGCGTTAAGAGCTGTCGATCGCCGCTATGCCAGAAACGACTGGCAGAAAACAGGTGAAATTAGCGCAAAATAGATACAGAAAATACCGGAAAATATCCAGCGTCTCCAGCGAGCGCCATAATTCAGAAAATAGTGACACAGACCGATCAGGCAATTGAGATCGATAAATATCATCGATCTTTTTATTGGTGATATCGATTTCCTCTCACTAGGGAAGGGTCTGAAAATATGTCTGAAGGGGGACAACGAGTCTTATGGGAAGAATCTCCACCCTTAAATTGGTATAAAAATGTGTTTCTTTTTGCCAAATCGTTAAACCCAAGGATTAGGGAGTCCTTGAAGCTACCATGGAATCGGCGCCTTACAGGGGGGTATTGTACGCCCGCGATCAAGCGGCTCTGAGCGTAATGGATAGTGACGTTGCTTCATACGACGGACGTCGGGAGTCAGATTCTTCTGCACTGCTACACTTTTGCATTTCTACTGATTGGTTGAGATTTGAGGGACTCTGACGTCTATACGATTTTGAGATTGTTTCTGCGCATTTTTCCAGCTGTATGCTGTGGAGAGTAACTTTCTTGCGACTTGTTCATTACTGACCGGTTTTTTAACCAAAAGGCAATGAGAAAACTATCCAACATAATGGTATAAAACTGTATAGAAGTTCAGCATCAGTGATACACAGGCACAAGGTGCATGAAACAGAAGCACTGATCACAATACGGGCAGCGTTTATAAAAGCTAGAGGCTGTTCACAGTTTGCTTCCGTAGATGGACCAATGACTTCGGCACCATAGACGAAATCCAATTGAAGACGTAATCTTTCCTCCGAAACCAGAGCTATTATGTGTCTTCTACTTGCTTGTCTCTCCACGTCTATCACTTCATCTTGACGATCCCAATCTTCTTCTTGTTTCTCCACCACTTCCAGCTGTTCACCTTGACCTTGAAGCAGGTCAACTTTAAGTTGACGTGCTTCAAGGTCCTTGAGTATGCTGGCCATCCTGTCGGTCAGCTTCATTTCTTTCCTTGAAGGCTCCTCTAAAGGTGGGTCACACTTCAGCGTGAGCAGCTCGATCACCACTCGAGCATCGGCAGACATTGTTGGTGCTAGGTTTTAGAAAACCTTCAGCAGACCTCTGATTTCCAGGTGACAGGCAAAGGAGAGGGAAAGAGAGATTCGACTGTTTACATCAACTTGCGGAACCTCAGACCTTGTTTCACATTTTAACCACCTGTTACGTCACATCTTGGTCCCTTTGAAAATCTGAGCAAGATTTCCCCGATGTCATTGGTCCACGTAGGGAAACAAACTGTGAGGAGCCTGTAGCTTTTAAACGCTGTCCGTTTTGTGACCAGTGCTTTTGTTTCATGCACTTTGTGCCTGTGTATCACCGATGTTTAACGTTTATACATCATTATGTTCGATAGTTTTCTCATTGAATTTTGGTTTAAAAACCGGTCAGTAATAAACAAGTCGCAAGAAAATTGCTCTCCACGGCATACAACTGAAAAATGCACAGAAAACGTCTGAAAATTGTATAGACGTCAGAATCCCTTAAACCTCAACCAAACAGTTGGAATGCAAAAGTGCAGCAGCGCAGAAGAATCGGACTCCCGACCTCCGAACTCGCCCGAAGCAACGTCACTATCCACTGCGCTGAGAGCCGCTTGCTGGCAGAGGCTTTGCGGGCGTACAAGACTCCCGACCCCCTACTCCTTGGGTTTAACGACTGGGCAAAACAAAACAGATTTTTATACTAATTGAGAGGTGAGGATTCTCCTTATATGACTCGCTCTCCACGTTCAGACATACGCTTCAAACCCTTCCCTTGTTAACCGATCGGGGAGCGAGAACGTGATTATGACGGCCGACGGAAAGGTTCCGCGACGGGGGGAATTTTCGATCAGACAATCACAATTCGTCGATATTATGGATGTTTTGAACGTATCCAGCGTGCGTTGTGATTCAGAAATCATGCTACAGATGTTGCCCAACGCGCGCTTGGATTCAAAAATCCAGCCTTACTTACTTTGATACTTTGATGGTCCTTCTGTCGGCTGGAGGTCTTCTCAGCGGGGACCACAACTCTTCCAGACCGCTCGATCTTTGGCTGTTTGCATCCAGTGAGGCAGACTCCGCTCTCTGAAAGATCTCGAGAATGAGTCTGCCATCGCGTTGGCGGTCGTCCCAGTGGTCTCTTATGGTCTCTCGGGAGCCATTCTGTGACACGGAGACTCCATCTATCGTCCTTTCGTCGAAGCAGGTGTCCGGCCCAGCGATATTTGGACTTCTTCATGTACTGCAGCGGGTCTGCTAATTGCGACTTCTCCCGTAGCTCCGAGCTTCGTAGGCCTTCTTGCCATTGCTGACGAAGGCTTGTCCTTAGAAGACATCTCTCCAGTGCACGATGCGTAGTTTGCATCGCTCTGGCGATTGTCTTGTTGTGGGGCCAGGTTTCCGTCGCGTAACACATCGCAGACAGTACAGAGGCGTTGAATATCGAGGCCCTGAGGCCGGGATCCTTGACCTGGTCGGTGAATTCGCGAATCGAACTGAAGGCTGCCCATGCTGCGCGTCTCCTGCGGGCGATTTCAGGAGCGAGGTCGTTATCCATGTTCAGCTCTCTTCCCAGATAGACGTAGGAGTCGACCTGTTGCAGAGCGACTCCATTTAACATTACGAGTCCCGTGTCACACCACTGGTTGACCATAAATTGCATTTTGGACATATTCATGTCCAATCCAATCTTCATACCTGCCACATTGAGCTCGTTCAGCATTTCCTCGACTTCTGCCGCGCTGGTAGAGATGAGAACAATATCATCGGCGAAGCGAAGGTTGCTGATCCGTTTACCGTCGACAAGGTAGCCTTTATCGCCCCAGTTCAAGTCTTTCATGGCATCCTGGAGTGCCGCTGTGAATAGCTTGGGAGAAATCGTGTCTCCCTGCCGTACTCCTTTCCCGATAGGAATTTTAAGCTTTCGATCGAACAGCTGGATGGTAGTCGATGTGTTCGAGAAGCATTCGTCGAGAAGTCGGATGTAGGGCGATGGTATACCAGCGTGCAAAAGTGCGTTCAGAACGGCGTTGATTTCCACAGAGTCGAACGCTTTTAATCCACGAAGACAAGGACAAGTGGGAGGTGGTATTCGCGGCTCCTCTCGATGAGCTGTGAGACAGTCTGAATATGGTCCATGCAGGAGAAATCCTTGCGAAACCCTGCTTGCTCCATTGGCTGATATTCATCCAAGCAACGCTTCATGCGGTTAAGCAGTTTCTTGGTGAAGATCTTGTACACAACCGAGAAAAGACTGATGGGTCGATAGTTGTTGATATCCTCCTGCTGACCTTTTTTGAAGATTAAAACTGTTTTCGACTCCTTCCATGAGTCCGGAATCCTACCAAGTCGAAGGTAGTGGTTGAAGTGCTTGGCAAAAAGTGAGCAGAGGGCACTGCCACCCGCACGAAGGAGATCAGCAGAAATGCCGTCCGGTCCGGGAGCAGTGCCCGGCTTCATCCTTCTGATGGCATGAGCAACTTCTGATTCCAGAATGGGGGGTACTTCCTCAGCTGGTGGCATCAAGCATTTCGGGACAGTGATGGAAGAACGGAACAGATCTGTGTAGAAAAATCCAGCCACAGATATAAATCAGAAGACGTATCAGAGATAGATCAGGCAATCATTTGATAGTTTTTCTGTCGATGACGATTGGCGTCCCCGGGTCGGTCATTCACCACAGTGGTCCTGCGTGGAAACATTTATGCAGTTCAATATTGTGGGACGTTGTGGAAGTTTCGGGAAGCGACCAGAATCAATGTGGCGCTCAGTATCCCGGCACCGAGCCACTGTCGCACCAGAGCTTTGATTCAGAGAGAGAACTGTCTTGGAGATCCTAATTACCTGAAAAATCTAACAAGCCTCTTCAAAATACGCCGTTACACAAATTCTCGATGGCATTTGAGTGACACTCTTCGAATGCTCGAATAATTTTGGCTTCCTGAAAAATTTTGAATATTCGAACGGTTTCGAATACCGAAAATTTTCGAGCATTCAAAATCGAATATATTCGAAAAACGCGATTTTTACGAATATTCGAATTCGAATGCATTCGAAAAACACGATTTCTTGAATATTTGAATTCGAATTTTCAAATTCGAATGAAAATCATTCGAATACCTATTCGAATGTGTCATTCGAGCATAAGTGTAGTAAGTAGGAGATAATGCATCGAACCTTTGGGTCTAACAGCACAAACGAGAACAGGGCTGTGAGATAACTTTCGGAGGAATGGCTCGAAGTCCCATCACAGCTCACGGTCTTGGCGAAAAAGTCCTCGGATGGTTCGCGAGATCCGCATGAGTTATTGTAGGCAGCAGGAACTGCCTGGAACTGCAGAAAGAACACACACCAGGCCTGGCAAGTAGTGGCGGTAGTCGAAGATTGAACCACGGAGGGAAGCTGGAGCCATCGCCCCGGCAGACCTCACTGTGTCACCGCAGGTGGTAAAATGACGATCTCGGAGGAGACGCTTCGAGAACACGTGCGACAACCCTGCAAATCTAAACAAATCGTCTCAGGTACCGCGAACTCGAACCTTTAAGTTCGTCCGAAGGATTAGGTGACTCCTTCACTAGGATAGGTCCATTTTCTCCAGTTTTCTAGGAGATTTTGGCAATAATGTGGCTGCCTCCACGGAAAAAATGAAATGAAATGACGCAAAGAGGCTGGGAGGGAGGGGGCAACCATGTACTCAGTGAATATTCGCCTTAGCAGGAAGACGCATGCATGTCTAATTTCATCAGGAATGGCCTAGCTCAGTTCACCATTGGTGTCAAACGCACCAGTTCTGCATGAAATTTTTAGTTTCGTACGACACAAAAAATGTAGTGCCTCCGTCGAGGTATAAGGACGAAGCCTCTCAACAAACGTTTGGCGGCCGGTAAGCCGTAGGCCGTCTGGTATACCATAAACTGTGTCATTTTTAAATTATTATGCACATGTACTGTGTATGTTCCTTTTATGAGTCTCGGCGTGCAGCAGACATATCCAACTTAGAAGAAGCAAGATTTGTGTCTGTCCAATGCTCATAAGAACCGCATTGTCGTCAGTGGTCTAAATGGATTCCAGGCGCTGACATACGTCATCTCTGCGGCATGACATGTTTGAGGGAATGTGGCAGACGTCTGCCTGAAGTTTTATTGGCATTGACATCTAAACCATATCAGAAAAATGTGCAACACAGAAAGGCATAAGTTCAGTTTATGAATAAAGCAGTCATATGATCGCGTGTTGAATGCGTATGTGGAAGAAACACCGGTAAGAATCTACCCTCAGTACAGTACACAGATGGAACAAGAGCAGGCCAGCAGTATATCACATCCACATTTCAGTACAATGCTTCATCAAGTGCTCTTATTTTGCTACAGTTGGAAGCGGGACAAAACGGTTGATCGTGTGAAGGGGCTATTTTATTTGCAACTATTCCTACGTTCGATAATCTCACCAGCTCACGCGGATCGGCAACAACTGGACGAACAGTCGCTGGTTCTGAAAAAAAAGAGATAAGTGATTGGAGACGCCTAAGAATGTGCAAGGAGAGAAGGGTATAATGCATCTTTTTTGGAAGAAATCGCGGGCTTTTAAAAAGTAGCAGTGGCTCTAGGGATGCTTATCTAGCTTACAGTTCACTCCTCTGGACCAGGCAGTGCTAGGTATTTATAGGATAAACACGCCACTTCATTTCGTAAATTAATTTCTTGAAACATGATTAATTTAAATTGGCCTATTATTATTATTACAAGTGCTCAGACAGGCCTAACGGCGTGTCTCGCACTTGCGCGCTTCGCGCGACTTTGTAGCATCACTGACTGACTGGAAAGTAGTTTTTGTAAAACATAAAATTCGCTAGCATCTAGGACTTGGCGCGTACTTTATCGGCATCAAGCCCTTCACCACTTCGGTACCTTCATCATAGACATTCTTTCCTGACCGGCCAGTCAAGTCACTGGTTTGTGCTGCGCAGTACTTCTATCCCTCAATTTGTTCCTCCGCAATCGTTCTCATGCCCAACAGCTAGCGTTTCAAGTTGTCGTTGACATGCCTTCCGAAGCCAGGTTCCTCTCTCTCGTTTCTTCTTACTGGATCTTATTGCTGGTCCGCCTTTACAGGTCTTCCCTCCTCTCTTTAGTCCCCCACCTTCCTTGTCCCAACTGCTGGCCCACTTCTTTGTTTCCACTATTGACACCTACAGGTCTCTTCTTGCTAGTTTCCCTGGCCGCTCCTCCAGGTTCTTTCTTTCCTTCCTGGACGCTCTCCTGGTCCACCATACAGGTCCCCTTACCGCCCTTCTCCACCACCCCCTCAGTGGTCCTCCCATGCTCACGGCGCGGTCGGTAACACGTATTCAAAATCAGGATGCTTGCTGCGCGACGTAGTGGGCACGTCTTCTGGAACTAGGAGCTCAGAAGACCCGTCTTCCGAATCCAAAAGCTCAGATGCGCGCGCAGTCGCCGCTCTGTCGAGCATGATGAGACTATGCTTATGGCAGATTCCTTGCTCTCCGTATGAATTCCCTTACGGAGCCCTTCTTCTTGGTTCCCCATCCTGGTTCCCCTCCAGGTCCCTTCTTCCAGGTACATTCCTGCTCATCCTCCCCCACCTCGGGATCTTTACTACTACTCTGCCCCAATTAAGTAGGCCTCCCACGCTCACGACAGGACGACGGCGAGCGAACGCCCATTGTGTGACATCGGTGTCACATCCTCCAAATCCGGTCTCTCTTAATGGTAATGGATCCCCTTGCTGATCCTCCGTACTGTCCCCCTCCCCTGATTGGTAACTCCCTAATGATCCCTACATATTGCCTAAACTCTTCTTGGTGCCACCTCCTGGCTTGCTTCCTTGTTCCCCGCATCGACCATCCCGATGCTCCTCCTGGTCGCTGCCTCCTGATCACTGTCGGTTCTCCACCCTCAAAGTCTCGTTTCTACTCTTACCCCTTTAGTAGTCTTTTCATGCTAATGGCACGAAGTCGGCTTCTGAACATGGACGCTCAGGAACGCGCATAGATGCTGTTGTGTTAAGCAGTAAAGGGCTGCGTTTCTCCTGCTGCAGCAAAATCCCGCGTTCAATAGCAAATTTTGCCCGCGCTGTGGATGATGAGGGGTACCTCATTCAGGTTAGATCATTCGACCGCCCTCGCTGTGGTTGATGCGGCGTACCTCACTTCGGTTAGATCACTCCACGGACAAACTCTTTTATATATAAGTGGTGATTATTATTATTATTATTATTATTATTATTATTATTATTATTAGTAGTAGTAGTAGTAGTAGTAGTAGTATTCTCGTATTACGACCATTAATCGATTCGGGTTACTTGTACTTAGGCTTCTGTATGGCTGCAAAGCACTGGAAGGAACGCGGAAAAAATACGAGATTGCAGTGCATAGTGATGTTATGTTTTACTTTGTTGATCTGCGTGTCATGAGCCCTCAGTTCATGATGTTGAGTCATCGCCCGTTCACTTTTCTCCGCATAAAAGCTGCAGCTCCGCGGAATCGTGGCTCGAGAACGAGCCCGCCTTGTCTGCGAACCCGGTGGAAAATGTGGAAAGCGTTCCATTTCAAACAGCTCAATCAAGATCAAAACACTACTCCACTGAATCACAAAGAACTCGAACGAGCTCCACTCAGATTTTTCGATTTGTATGGTCGATTTGGTACTGTATGATTTAGCATCAATCCTATGGCCGTGTATAAGAAGACAATTTCTGCTAATTTGCTTTGTTGTTATTACCACGTCTTAGGGCGCGTGCAGCACAATCGGAGGAGGTGCCGACTGTCACGTGCATCCGATACCAGGTTCCTGGTTCGGATTACCCGCCCAGGTCAATCAAGCCTTCCATCCCTTTGGGGTCGGTGAATTGGTGTTCAAACTAGTCTGGGAAGGATAACGCGTTGACCTGATCATGATCATCGGCTAGCCAAGTGATTGTGCGGCCAAATACGCATTCAAACCCTCTACGACATCTCGTAGAAGTAGAAGGCGTGCCGCATCCCAAAAGAGACTGAGTACAACGCCGTCCTTCCCTCCACAATGCTTGCGATCGAATATCGCAGCAGTGTATAGTGATAAACCGTCTGTGATCCGTTATCTAGAGTGCACCTTCTTCTTTAAAGTTTTGGGTTCCAACCGCTTGATGTTGGGTCTCCCGAAATTAGAGTCACTTCATGCCAAAATGTGCGAAATTCTCATTGCCTACAGTGGCTGTACGTCATCTTATGAGTACCTTTGCGTTCTAGACGTTCAAAAGGAGATCGCCGTAGAGGCCTACTTTGCTACTTTGATAGCAAGGAGCGCGCAAATGCTGCACACTCCATTCCTGTAATTTCATTACTCAAAGCTGCTCTGATGGAAACTGTCATGCCTCCCCTCCTACTAATCGCATTACCGCAGAGAGCAATGACGATTTGTTTGCAGCCGTTGTGTGGAATGTTAGGTGGATACCAGGAACAAATCACGCATTTAGACGAGCAAGCTGTGCGAATAGCATTGACAGTCAACTGAATGGAAGAATCAAAGAATGAAAACTATAAGGTACTGCTGTACGAGTACCAGTGATAAAGGTCTGTTGAGAGTTAAAGCAAATAATGAGCAAGTTTCGAGGCCGATGAGCCGTCACTTAGAATTATTCATCGATAAGAAGACGAAGCTGGAAGGAAAATCCAACAGATGCATGAACATGAACATGAACATTTATTGAGCCCAAAGAAGTACAAAACAAGTTGAACACAAAAATCACTGCAAAAGTTGGCTCTTCAAAGACAAGCAAACATGAAGAGCAATTATTGTACCAAAAGAGATCCAAAATTAATTGATCACAAGATGTTACAGAAGAAGCGCTCTTTTTGAAGATATGCAAGAAAAGACTTCTTCCATGAGTGACGCGAAAGTGTTTTTTTAAAGGACTAGCGACTCACTGAAAAAGGTACTTTATCAAAATATAGCTGATTTGTTTTTAACCTAACTTGTAGTTAATTTCTCAAATCAGGAGGCATCATCACAAGTTTTAAGAACAAGAGCCAAAAATGATTCATGAAAGTTTTTGAGTTCCGTATTGCTTTAACAGAGGTCAATATTTTTTACAAATATAAGTTTTCATTCAACCGAAGCGAACACACTATTAATTTATTTAGAAAGCTAAGCACAGCCTCGTATAAATAAATGTTATTTATAAGAGAATTGTAAGAGAATTACTTCACTTTACTACTGGGCTAGCTCTTCATACCTTCCAAGATATTGGGAATGATTCGCTAGCATTGAATAGCTATCAGGGATTGAGAGAAAAGAAACGTCATAAAGAACCGTTTTGCTTGAGATGCGCTTCAAGTTTATGATTAAAATTAGATGGGGATGACGAAGAAACTATTGCGCTAGGCAAGCTATTCCATGTTTTTGTAGCTCTTACTAGAAAAGAGTCAAGGAACTGTTGAAATGCAGCAGACCTTCGTGACGTTCGCTTGACTCTCCTTCGAGTTTTGTTATGGGAAGCCAACATTTTGGCACTTTTTGGTTTAAAATAGTTTTGGAGAATGAAGAGATGTTGCGTTAAATATAGCGAACAAGTGGAGTGCCTCTGAGAGCGAGGGAATAATTCACATCGTAGAAAGCGTTCAAAAGTGGCCTCAAGGAACCTAGCCAAGCCTTACCAGTAACACCAATATATCCTCCGTCTCTCTAGATTCATATGTGATGCATCACCATCATTTCATTCCTATAGGAAAAAACATGTTCTCTGGATGTCCCTCTGGCAGCACTTCCCCGACGGCGTCCTTACGGAATGGACGAAGTGCAGCGTTGGAGTTGTGTCGTCAACTTCAGAAGGACTTGTTATTTGCGGTAGCAAAAAACTATGAATAAATTAAGCTGAGCGCTTGATACCACTTAACTTAGCTTAAATTGCTGATTAATAGGAGAATTTAAAATAGACAACTTAGGATAAATATTTATAGGGAATGCTGCACATAGTTCGACAAACGGGACGACCTAAGCACCTGCAGATCCCGTCAGGTTCCAAATTTGTAATTAGCGCTTGTATTTTATCAAAAAAGGAATATGAATGGAAATGGCATAATGTGACGTTCTTATGTGTAATCGTATGATGCCTATTATGCGTTTAAGGCAGAAGGGGAAATTTAAAATAAATTCACAGAAGAAAAAATTGATTGCAGTGACAGGTATAATTTTGCAAGATGTAGCCTAGACTGAGTGAACACTAAACAAATGTTTTTGAATGAGTAAGGATTACAGGAAGAAGCAGCACTTTATCAAGCCTCAGGTAAAATCGGTGGTAAAATCTGCCTTATTAGTGAAGGGATGCTAGGCTGTCCGAATCCGGAGGACAACCTAGTTCCTCCACCTCTCGCTCGATCCTTCTAATATAATAAGCCGCTAACGTCTGTACGGGGCGGAGCGTCTGTACGGGGCGGAGCGTCTGTACGGGGGAGAGCGTCTGTACGGGGCGGAGTGTCTGTCCAGGGGGGATCAGTGACGGTCTGCCTGGCCATCCGGTGCTGAACTGTGAGGGGGAATCGTGGGGGGAGGGGGGTTGTAGTTATGCAACGTGCCTGGCGACTCAGTAGACGTGCCGAACACGTTGCCCAACATGCCTGGCGAGTCAGTAGACGTGCCGAACACGCTGCCAAACGTGCCCGGAGATGCGGTGCTGGAGTCCTGTAAGGGGGAATCGTCGGAGGAGGGGGTTGCAGTTGTGCAACGTGCCTGGCGACTCAGTAGACGTGCCGAACACGTTGCCCAACATGCCTGGCGAGTCAGTAGACGTGCCGAACACGCTGCCAAACGTGCCTGGAGATGCGGTGCTGGAGTCCTGTAAGGGGGAGTCGTCGGAGGAGGGGGGTTGCAGTTGTGCAACGTGCCTGGCGACTCAGTAGACGTGCCGAACACGTTGCCCAACGTGCCTGGCGAGTCAGTAGACGTGCCGAACACGCTGCCAAACGTGCCTGGAGATGCGGTGCTGGAGTAGTGAGAGGGGGGGGGGGTGTGTGTAGGGGGGGGGGTAGTAGTTGTGCAACGTGCCTGGCGACTCAGTAGACGTGCCGAACACGTTGCCCAACGTGCCTGGCGAGTCAGTAGATGTGCCGAACACGCTGCCAAACGTGCCTGGAGATGCGGTGCTGGAGTCCTGTAAGGGGGAGTCGTCGGAGGAGGGGGTTGCAGTTGTGCAACGTGCCTGGCGACTCAGTAGACGTGCCGAACACGTTGCCCAACGTGCCTGGCGAGTCAGTAGACGTGCCGAACACGCTGCCAAACGTGCCTGGAGATGCGGTGCTGGAGTCCTGTAAGGGGGAGTCGTCGGAGGAGGGGGGTTGCAGTTGTGCAACGTGCCTGGCGACTCAGTAGACGTGCCGAACACGTTGCCCAACGTGCCTGGCGAGTCAGTAGACGTGCCGAACACGCTGCCAAACGTGCCTGGAGATGCGGTGCTGGAGTAGTGAGAGAGGGGGGTGTGTGTAGGGGGGGGGGGGGGGGTAGTAGTTGTGCAACGTGCCTGGCGACTCAGTAGACGTGCCGAACACGTTGCCCAACGTGCCTGGCGAGTCAGTAGACGTGCCGAACACGCTGCCCAACGTGCCTGGAGATGCGGTGCTGGAGTCCTGTAAGGGGGAGTCGTCGGAGGAGGGGGGTTGCAGTTGTGCAACGTGCCTGGCGACTCAGTAGACGTGCCGAACACGTTGCCCAACGTGCCTGGCGAGTCAGTAGACGTGCCGAACACGCTGCCAAACGTGCCTGGAGATGCGGTGCTGGAGTAGTGAGAGAGGGGGGTGTGTGTAGGGGGGGGGGGGGGGGTAGTAGTTGTGCAACGTGCCTGGCGACTCAGTAGACGTGCCGAACACGTTGCCCAACGTGCCTGGCGAGTCAGTAGACGTGCCGAACACGCTGCCCAACGTGCCTGGCGAGTCAGTAGACGTGCCGAACACGCTGCCAAACGTGCCTGGAGATGCGGTGCTGGAGTAGTGAGAGAGGGGGGTGTGTGTAGGGGGGGGGGGGGGGGGGTAGTAGTTGTGCAACGTGCCTGGCGACTCAGTAGACGTGCCGAACACGTTGCCCAACGTGCCTGGCGAGTCAGTAGACGTGCCGAACACGCTGCCAAACGTGCCTGGAGATGCGGTGCTGGAGTAGTGAGAGAGGGGGGTGTGTGTAGGGGGGGGGGGGGTAGTAGTTGTGCAACGTGCCTGGCGACTCAGTAGACGTGCCGAACACGTTGCCCAACGTGCCTGGCGAGTCAGTAGACGTGCCGAACACGCTGCCCAACGTGCCTGGAGATGCGGTGCTGGAGTCCTGTAAGGGGGAGTCGTCGGAGGAGGGGGTTGCAGTTGTGCAACGTGCCTGGCGACTCAGTAGACGTGCCGAACACGTTGCCCAACGTGCCTGGCGAGTCAGTAGACGTGCCGAACACGCTGCCAAACGTGCCTGGAGATGCGGTGCTGGAGTCCTGTAAGGGGGAGTCGTCGTCGGAGGGGGGTTGCAGTTGTGCAACGTGCCTGGCGACTCAGTAGACGTGCCGAACACGTTGCCCAACGTGCCTGGCGAGTCAGTAGACGTGCCGAACACGCTGCCAAACGTGCCTGGAGATGCGGTGCTGGAGTAGTGAGAGAGGGGGGTGTGTGTAGGGGGGGGGGGGGGTAGTAGTTGTGCAACGTGCCTGGCGACTCAGTAGACGTGCCGAACACGTTGCCCAACGTGCCTGGCGAGTCAGTAGACGTGCCGAACACGCTGCCCAACGTGCCTGGCGAGTCAGTAGACGTGCCGAACACGCTGCCAAACGTGCCTGGAGATGCGGTGCTGGAGTAGTGAGAGAGGGGGGTGTGTGTAGGGGGGGGGGGTAGTAGTTGTGCAACGTGCCTGGCGACTCAGTAGACGTGCCGAACACGTTGCCCAACGTGCCTGGCGAGTCAGTAGACGTGCCAAACACGCTGCCAAACGTGCCTGGAGATGCGGTGCTGGAGTAGTGAGAGAGGGGGGTGTGTGTAGGGGGGGGGGGGGAGGTAGTAGTTGTGCAACGTGCCTGGCGACTCAGTAGACGTGCCGAACACGTTGCCCAACGTGCCTGGCGAGTCAGTAGACGTGCCGAACACGCTGCCAAACGTGCCTGGAGATGCGGTGCTGGAGTATAGAGAGAGGGGGTGTAGGGGGGAGAGGTGTATTACATTCAAGCGGTCCGAAACTTTAGCCTTGGGGTAATCGAGGTCGTTGAACACGAATCTGAAGTTGATCAATCGATATCGATCGATAATATCGATTTTTCGCGTATTTCGTTCAAGCGGTCCGAAACTTTAGCCTTGGGGGTAATCGAGGTCGCTGAACACGAATCTGAAGTTGATCAATCGATATCGATCGATAATATCGATTTTTCGTGTATTTCGTTCAAGCGGTCCGAAACTTTAGCCTTGGGGTAATCGAGGTCGTTGAACACGAATCTGAAGTTGATCAATCGATATCGATCGATAATATCGATTTTTCGCGTATTTCGTTCAAGCGGTCCGAAACTTTAGCCATGGGGGTAATCGAGGTCGCTGAACACGAATCTGAAGTTGATCAATCGATATCGATCGATAATATCGATTTTTCGTGTATTTCGTTCAAGCGGTCCGAAACTTTAGCCTTGGGGTAATCGAGGTCGTTGAACACGAATCTGAAGTTGATCAATCGATATCGATCGATAATATCGATTTTTCGCGTATTTCGTTCAAGCGGTCCGAAACTTTAGCCTTGGGGGTAATCGAGGTCGCTGAACACGAATCTGAAGTTGATCAATCGATATCGATCGATAATATCGATTTTTCGTGTATTTCGTTCAAGCGGTCCGAAACTTTAGCCTTGGGGTAATCGAGGTCGTTGAACACGAATCTGAAGTTGATCAATCGATATCGATCGATAATATCGATTTTTCGCGTATTTCGTTCAAGCGGTCCGAAACTTTAGCCTTGGGGTAATCGAGGTCGTTGAACACGAATCTGAAGTTGATCAATCGATATCGATCGATAATATCGATTTTTCGTGTATTTCGTTCAAGCGGTCCGAAACTTTAGCCTTGGGGTAATCGAGGTCGTTGAACACGAATCTGAAGTTGATCAATCGATATCGATCGATAATATCGATTTTTCGCGTATTTCGTTCAAGCGGTCCGAAACTTTAGCCTTGGGTAATCGAGGTCGTTGAACACGAATCTGAAGTTGATCAATCGATATCGATCGATAATATCGATTTTCGCGTATTTCGTTCAAGCGGTCCGAAACTTTAGCCTTGGGGGTAATCGAGGTCGCTGAACACGAATCTGAAGTTGATCAATCGATATCGATCGATAATATCGATTTTTCGTGTATTTCGTTCAAGCGGTCCGAAACTTTAGCCTTGGGGTAATCGAGGTCGTTGAACACGAATCTGAAGTTGATCAATCGATATCGATCGATAATATCGATTTTTCGCTTTTTTGTCAAGCGGTCCGAAACTTTAGCCATGGGGGTAATCGAGGTCGCTGAACACGAGTCTGAAGTTGATCAATCGATATCGATCGATAATATCGATTTTTCGTGTATTTCGTTCAAGCGGTCCGAAACTTTAGCCTTGGATAATCGAGGTCGTTGAACACGAATCTGAAGTTGATCAATCGATATCGATCGATAATATCGATTTTTCGCGTATTTCGTTCAAGCGGTCCGAAACTTTAGCCATGGGGGTAATCGAGGTCGCTGAACACGAATCTGAAGTTGATCAATCGATATCGATCGATAATATCGATTTTTCGTGTATTTCGTTCAAGCGCTCCGAAACTTTAGCCTTGGGGCTAATCAAGGTCGCCGAACACGAATTGAAGTTAATCAATCGATGTCAATCGATATTATCGATCTTTTGTGGATGCCATTCAAGCGGTATGAAATTTAAGGCGTGTAGTGGTGGAGGTCATCATCATTCTTCTTCTTTCTATATAATAGGCTGCTAAGGGAGTGTAACTTCTGTCAGTCTCTACGGGATGGGGACTCTGTCCAGGGCGACGTGTTTGTCCTGTCTGTCCAGAAGGGGTCCGGTAACGGTTTGCTTCTATCCGGTGTTGGAGGAGTGTGAGGGAAGTGTGAGGAAAAACGCTGATGATGACATCGATAGCCTTTGTCACCGTGCCAGAGCTGAGCGAGAGGAAACGAGCAGCTCAGGGAGGTTTCGAACGTCGAAGAAGTCGTGTAGAAGACGAAAAACTTCCGGCTCCGTGCTCACCTATTCAACTCCTGTCCTTCCTGTGGTATGTAGCATACGCCTCAGAGACCGGCGCCATACGAAAGCAGGACGAACACGCCATCCACCTTCTAATATAATAAGCCGCTAACGTCTGTACGGGGCGGAGCGTCTGTAGCGGGCGGAGCGTCTGTACGGGGGAGAGCGTCTGTACGGGGCGGAGTGTCTGTCCAGGGGGGATCAGTGACGGTCTGCCTGCCCATCCGGTGCTGAACTGTGAGGGGGAATCGTGGGGGGAGGGGGGTTGTAGTTATGCAACGTGCCTGCGACTCAGTAGACGTGCCGAACACGTTGCCCAACATGCCTGGCGAGTCAGTAGACGTGCCGAACACGCTGCCAAACGTGCCCGGAGATGCGGTGCTGGAGTCCTGTAAGGGGGAATCGTCGGAGGAGGGGGGTTGCAGTTGTGCAACGTGCCTGGCGACTCAGTAGACGTGCCGAACACGTTGCCCAACGTGCCTGGCGAGTCAGTAGACGTGCCGAACACGCTGCCAAACGTGCTGGAGATGCGGTGCTGGAGTCCTGTAAGGGGGAATCGTCGGAGGAGGGGGGTTGCAGTTGTGCAACGTGCCTGGCGACTCAGTAGACGTGCCGAACACGTTGCCCAACGGGCCTGGCGAGTCAGTAGACGTGCCGAACACGCTGCAAACGTGCCTGGAGATGCGGTGCTGGAGTAGTGAGAGGGGGGGGGGGGTGTGTAGGGGGGGGTAGTAGTTGTGCAACGTGCCTGGCGACTCAGTAGACGTGCCGAACACGTTGCCCAACGTGCCTGGCGAGTCAGTAGATGTGCCGAACACGCTGCCAAACGTGCCTGGAGATGCGGTGCTGGAGTCCTGTAAGGGGGAGTCGTCGGAGGAGGGGGTTGCAGTTGTGCAACGTGCCTGGCGACTCAGTAGACGTGCCGAACACGTTGCCCAACGTGCCTGGCGAGTCAGTAGACGTGCCGAACACGCTGCCCAACGTGCCTGGAGATGCGTGCTGGAGTCCTGTAAGGGGGAGTCGTCGGAGGAGGGGGTTGCAGTTGTGCAACGTGCCTGCGACTCAGTAGACGTGCCGAACACGTTGCCCAACGTGCCTGGCGAGTCAGTAGACGTGCCGAACACGCTGCCCAACGTGCCTGGAGATGCGGTGCGGGAGTCCTGTAAGGGGGAGTCGTCGGAGGAGGGGGTTGCAGTTGTGCAACGTGCCTGGCGACTCAGTAGACGTGCCGAACACGTTGCCCAACGTGCCTGGCGAGTCAGTAGACGTGCCGAACACGCTGCCAAACGTGCCGCTGGAGATGCGGTGCTGGAGTCCTGTAAGGGGGAGTCGTCGTCGGAGGGGGGGTTTGCAGTTGTGCAACGTGCCTGGCGACTCAGTAGACGTGCCGAACACGTGCCCAACGTGTCTGGCGAGTCAGTAGACGTGCGAAACACGCTGCCAAACGTGCCTGGAGATGCGGTGCTGGAGTAGTGAGAGAGGGGGGTGTGTGTAGGGGGGGGGGTAGTAGTTGTGCAACGTTGCCTGGCGACTCAGTAGACGTGCCGAACACGTTGCCCAACGTGCCTGGCGAGTCAGTAGACGTGCCGAACACGCTGCCAACGTGCCTGGAGATGCGGTGCTGGAGTCTGTAAGGGGAGTCGTCGGAGGAGGGGTTGCAGTTGTGCAACGTGCCTGGCGACTCAGTAGACGTGCCGAACACGTTGCCCAACGTGCCTGGCGAGTCAGTAGACGTGCCGAACACGCTGCTAAACGTGCTGGAGATGCGGGTGCTGGAGTCCTGTAAGGGGGAGTCGTCGTCGGAGGGGAGGGGGGTTGCAGTTGTGCAACGTGCCTGGCGACTCAGTAGACGTGCCGAACACGTTGCCCAACGTGCCTGGCGAGTCAGTAGACGTGCCGAACACGCTGCCAAACGTGCCTGGAGATGCGGTGCTGGAGTAGTGAGAGAGGGGGGTGTGTGTAGGGGGGGGGGGGGGGGTAGTAGTTGTGCAACGTGCCTGGCGACTCAGTAGACGTGCCGAACACGTTGCCCAACGTGCCTGGCGAGTCAGTAGACGTGCCGAACACGCTGCCCAACGTGCCTGGCGAGTCAGTAGACGTGCCGAACACGCTGCCAAACGTGCCTGGAGATGCGGTGCTGGAGTAGTGAGAGAGGGGGGTGTGTGTAGGGGGGGGGGGGGGGGGTAGTAGTTGTGCAACGTGCCTGGAGATGCGGTGCTGGAGTCCTGTAAGGGGGAGTCGTCGGAGGAGGGGGTTGCAGTTGTGCAACGTGCCTGGCGACTCAGTAGACGTGCCGAACACGTTGCCCAACGTGCCTGGCGAGTCAGTAGACGTGCCGAACACGCTGCCAAACGTGCCTGGAGATGCGGTGCTGGAGTCCTGTAAGGGGGAGTCGTCGTCGGAGGGGGGTTGCAGTTGTGCAACGTGCCTGGCGACTCAGTAGACGTGCCGAACACGTTGCCCAACGTGCCTGGCGAGTCAGTAGACGTGCCGAACACGCTGCCAAACGTGCCTGGAGATGCGGTGCTGGAGTAGTGAGAGAGGGGGGTGTGTGTAGGGGGGGGGGGGGGTAGTAGTTGTGCAACGTGCCTGGCGACTCAGTAGACGTGCCGAACACGTTGCCCAACGTGCCTGGCGAGTCAGTAGACGTGCCGAACACGCTGCCCAACGTGCCTGGCGAGTCAGTAGACGTGCCGAACACGCTGCCAAACGTGCCTGGAGATGCGGTGCTGGAGTAGTGAGAGAGGGGGGTGTGTGTAGGGGGGGGGGGGGGTAGTAGTTGTGCAACGTGCCTGGCGACTCAGTAGACGTGCCGAACACGTTGCCCAACGTGCCTGGCGAGTCAGTAGACGTGCCGAACACGCTGCCAAACGTGCCTGGAGATGCGGTGCTGGAGTAGTGAGAGAGGGGGGTGCGTGTAGGGGGGGGGGGGGGGTAGTAGTTGTGCAACGTGCCTGGCGACTCAGTAGACGTGCGGAACACGTTGCCCAACGTGCCTGGCGAGTCA
Source organism: Heligmosomoides polygyrus bakeri (assembly GCA_947359475.1). NCBI lineage: Eukaryota > Metazoa > Nematoda > Chromadorea > Rhabditida > Heligmosomidae > Heligmosomoides > Heligmosomoides polygyrus. The sequence goes on from OX375870.1 coordinate 75,301,550, forward strand.
GTAGACGTGCCGAACACGCTGCCAAACGTGCCTGGAGATGCGGTGCTGGAGTAGTGAGAGAGGGGGGTGTGTGTAGGGGGGGGGGGGGGGTAGTAGTTGTGCAACGTGCCTGGCGAGTCAGTAGACGTGCCGAACACGCTGCCAAACGTGCCTGGAGATGCGGTGCTGGAGTATAGAGAGAGGGGGTGTAGGGGGGAGAGGTGAGGTGTATTACATTCAAGCGGTCCGAAACTTTAGCCTTGGGGTAATCGAGGTCGTTGAACACGAATCTGAAGTTGATCAATCGATATCGATCGATAATATCGATTTTTCGCGTATTTCGTTCAAGCGGTCCGAAACTTTAGCCTTGGGGGTAATCGAGGTCGCTGAACACGAATCTGAAGTTGATCAATCGATATCGATCGATAATATCGATTTTTCGCGTATTTCGTTCAAGCGGTCCGAAACTTTAGCCATGGGGGTAATCGAGGTCGCTGAACACGAATCTGAAGTTGATCAATCGATATCGATCGATAATATCGATTTTTCGTGTATTTCGTTCAAGCGGTCCGAAACTTTAGCCTTGGGGTAATCGAGGTCGTTGAACACGAATCTGAAGTTGATCAATCGATATCGATCGATAATATCGATTTTTCGCGTATTTCGTTCAAGCGGTCCGAAACTTTAGCCTTGGGGGTAATCGAGGTCGCTGAACACGAATCTGAAGTTGATCAATCGATATCGATCGATAATATCGATTTTTCGTGTATTTCGTTCAAGCGGTCCGAAACTTTAGCCTTGGGGTAATCGAGGTCGTTGAACACGAATCTGAAGTTGATCAATCGATATCGATCGATAATATCGATTTTTCGCGTATTTCGTTCAAGCGGTCCGAAACTTTAGCCTTGGGGGTAATCGAGGTCGCTGAACACGAATCTGAAGTTGATCAATCGATATCGATCGATAATATCGATTTTTCGTGTATTTCGTTCAAGCGGTCCGAAACTTTAGCCTTGGGGTAATCGAGGTCGTTGAACACGAATCTGAAGTTGATCAATCGATATCGATCGATAATATCGATTTTTCGCGTATTTCGTTCAAGCGGTCCGAAACTTTAGCCTTGGGGTAATCGAGGTCGTTGAACACGAATCTGAAGTTGATCAATCGATATCGATCGATAATATCGATTTTTCGCGTATTTCGTTCAAGCGGTCCGAAACTTTAGCCTTGGGGGTAATCGAGGTCGCTGAACACGAATCTGAAGTTGATCAATCGATATCGATCGATAATATCGATTTTTCGTGTATTTCGTTCAAGCGGTCCGAAACTTTAGCCTTGGGGTAATCGAGGTCGTTGAACACGAATCTGAAGTTGATCAATCGATATCGATCGATAATATCGATTTTTCGCTTTTTTGTCAAGCGGTCCGAAACTTTAGCCATGGGGGTAATCGAGGTCGCTGAACACGAATCTGAAGTTGATCAATCGATATCGATCGATAATATCGATTTTTCGTGTATTTCGTTCAAGCGGTCCGAAACTTTAGCCTTGGGGTAATCGAGGTCGTTGAACACGAATCTGAAGTTGATCAATCGATATCGATCGATAATATCGATTTTTCGCGTATTTCGTTCAAGCGGTCCGAAACTTTAGCCATGGGGGTAATCGAGGTCGCTGAACACGAATCTGAAGTTGATCAATCGATATCGATCGATAATATCGATTTTTCGTGTATTTCGTTCAAGCGCTCCGAAACTTTAGCCTTGGGCGTAATCAAGGTCGCCGAACACGAATCTGAAGTTAATCAATCGATGTCAATCGATATTATCGATCTTTTGTGGATGCCATTCAAGCGGTATGAAATTTAAGGCGTGTAGGTGGTGGAGGTCATCATCATTCTTCTTCTTTCTATATAATAGGCTGCTAAGGGGAGTGTAACTTCTGTCAGTCTCTACGGGATGGGGACTCTGTCCAGGGCGACGTGTTTGTCCTGTCTGTCCAGAAGGGGTCCGGTAACGGTTTGCTTCTATCCGGTGTTGGAGGAGTGTGAGGGAAGTGTGAGGGAAAATCGCTGATGATGACATCGATAGCCTTTGTCACCGTGCCAGAGCTGAGCGAGAGGAAACGAGCAGCTCAGGGAGGTTTCGAACGTCGAAGAAGTCGTGTAGAAGACGAAAAACTTCCGGCTCCGTGCTCACCTATTCAACTCCTGTCCTTCCTGTGGTATGTAGCATACGCCTCAGAGACCGGCGCCATACGAAAGCAGGACGAACACGCCATCCACCTTGCGCTGCGTGAGACGACATGCTCGCAGTGACACGACTGACGCAAATGAGAGAAGGAATCCAGAGTTCCGAGCTTCATCGACGTCCAAGGATCAGACGCTGTGGCATCGTCGAAAATAAGGTGGGCTGGCCACGTCATGCGCTTCGCAGACACGTTGAATGAGAGCCGTCACCGACTGGATTCCGCGGGACGTCAAGAGAACACCAGGAAGCCCATCAACGCGTTGGTCGGACTTATTCATGAAAGCCTTGAACGACCTTTATGAAGCTCTTCGTGTCCTTCGAGCGAGGAGGATTGGAGCACTCTGGCGCACGCCAGGCACGAATGGAGACGCTGCTTACGCCCGCTCGAGCAAGTATAGGCGACAGCAGTTTTGATGATCATAGATGGACTGTCGTTATTTGTTGTGAAGATGAAGACAGTCTTATAATTGCCATGTAGGAGGGCTCAGAAAAATCAATAATGAAAGAAATCTGGCTTTTCACATATTAAAATACTGCTAAATTGACTGCAGTAAGGTAATTTTATTTGACGAATTTACCGAACTTACCGATTTTAACGCAAATATTTTTCGTTAAAAAATGGTCGTTAAAAATGTACCGTAAAAAATTAACGCACACCCCTGGCCCGAGCCTCAAAAGACTGCCAAAGACGTTTCTCAACGTGTTTGGGGATTCAGGTAGACGTACCGAAGACGTCATCCGCTAAGCGGGATCATTGAGGGGAACCACTACCAGTAATGGAAGACCGTTTCACTAAGGGTAGAACAGTAATGAGGGATCAATAGATCGCCCTATCATACTATATACTGTACGTGCTGCGAGCCTTTTGTACTCCTAAGTAGGGAAGAAAGCTATACAAGTAAAGCAGCAAGCTTGATGTGATTGTCCTTAGCTTAGTGATACTGCAACATCGCGCGAAGCGCGCAAGTGCGAGGCACGCCGATAGGCGTGACGGAGCACTTGTATGGCAATAATTCGAACAATGAGGTGAAATAAATAGAGGCAACGTTCGGGTCTTTGTTTTAAAAACCTTTCATTCTTTAAATGATTGTTAAGTTTCATCCTTCAGATTCGCTTAACCTATTCGGCTATAGAGCAGCAAGTTTTAAAAATTCCGATAATGTCCGATTTCCTTGTTGTTGAAGGACATGTAAAAGGATAACCCAAACCAACCTAGTTCTGAGTAGGAAACAAGCAGCATGAGCAGCGGAAACGAGATCATTCGGTGCGATGTTTTTGTTAGTGGCCCGAAGCAGCTGTTGTGAACTCGTTTTCTACAACTACATTTCTGGGTCACATCCAGAAAACCTTGACATACAACTCGTACAACTCTGAACACGAACGCTCTACTCTCATCGTATTCGATGACTGTCACGCTTTCACTCTTTGACGACGTGTATAGTGATGTTGTTTGGCTACGGAAACAACAACTTCTAGGCACAGGTATCGGCTTGTCGGCGCGAAATTAGTTTCCAATCTGCACCTGAAAATTTGACTAGTTAAAGTGGAATAAAGCATCAAAAGAGTTCACTATGAGATTCGGACAATAGCTGCTCCATAGGTGACTTATGAGTACCCAAAAAAGTGAATCCGTGTATCGAAAGAATTCGCAAGGGTTGAGGCCGTGTTGCTACCTCACGTGCTGACTTTAATTCCATCAACAGCGGAGCTACTGCTTCATTTTCGGACCTGTGCCACACGAGAAGGCCTGCTCATTGGAAAGGAAATATGAACTTTAATTGCTGCACTGGTGCATGATCCCTTCGGTCTCTCAGTCGTAATGTTGGTCACTTGATTCATTCCTTGAAAGAATGGACATCTTTTAAGATTGACGGAATCGCGCCGCTCTAGTGGCCCTATCACGTTTTCAGTAATGGTTCTTAATTTCTGAGGTGCTCCTGCGTACTCCATTTTTCTTCCTTGTCTCTATCCTGCTCACATGGCACAGTAGGTTGACAAACATCACGGATGAGCGGACAATGAAATTTTGAAATCCGAAGCGCTGTTAATTTATAAGCCATTTCTGGACATTTGAATAGCGTTTTAAGCGTTGTGCAGTTGCCATATTAACGACGTTTTATGGGATTTTATACCCATCAGAAGGAAGAAAGACAAGCGCCCAGCAGCATACCAGTCTTTCGCCTGTTTCCAGGAGGTCGCATGAACTGTTTCATTTTTCAGACGCCCAGTTCTTTTTTCAGTTGAAGTTGGTGAAAACTAGAATGTCCTTAGAAGAGCAATTCCTCCTATGTCTCCTGACTTCTCCGTGCTATGAAGAAGGCGGGAGACGAATAAAGTCCGCATAACAACTTTGACTCTACACCACGATAAGAACCGCTATTGTTGTTGCTTCCCTATGTACTTAAGGATTTTCACTAGAAAACTCACAAATTAGAACAAATCTGCATGTTCTGCAGCACCAGCGATTATTTAGCAGCGTTCCACAGCTAAAATTTTTAATGGAGAAGTCGCTCTCTCTCTATGCGTCTCGATTAAACCTACTTCACTTTTGCTTGTATTCATTGCCGGACTGCGGTATTAATATGACTCACAGCCGCATATGGCTTAAAAGGATACCTTTACCGCATGCAATCAAATCGAAGATTCTTCCTAGGTTATGCAGGCCCTGCACTTCTTACAGTCGCTAATAGTCGTTTGTACGCCTTCTTGGTCTGCACATGACTTGAGACGATTGAACAATTCTATGTCTAGTAGACTCCACAGATGTGTGCTACAGGTCTAGCGACTCTAGAAGGTTAGAAGGGAGGTATCTTCAAAACTATGTAACTAGTTCCCAAGAGGGGAAATGCCTCAACTAACTCTTCTGGATTTGAATGGCTTCTGTTGCTTCTGGTGACCACTCTTATGATCGTGAAAGGTGCTCTACATAGTCCTCTTATCGCCACGTCCAAACCTAGGATTCAGCTAATTTGTTGCTCGTTATCCGGCCCAAAAACCATCGGATAACGAACAACAAAACGTATAGGCCAACCCCCCCCCCCCCGCCCTCAGAAATCGGATAACGGATAGCGGTCAAATCCCTCACACCTAATACACAAGCAATCTTCAGTATATTTATGTCTGAATGAGATCTGTTTGCGTTTAAAGATTTTCTCGCCGTCTTCGGCACTTGTCCGTACCTGAGGTTGTAAAAAATAACTCGGGAAGAGAAACCGATACAGAAGCGAGTCCAGTATTCACTCAAATACGTTTAGCTATCTGCTATTGTATCATGGTTGGCCCATTCTGCATCCAGTGTGAACATAGCCAGTGTGCACCACCTTCGCTTGTAGATTGGCGAAATATGTACGAAGGTGTTCTAGCGTACGATAAAAGTGTGCTTGCAAGTGGCGTTATTCTTAAATTGTGACGAGTGAGTTGGAGAAATGCGACGACCAAGTGCTGATCAAAATGAAGAGAAAATAATTAAATTAAGAATGGGAGCAAAGTTGCGGATTAATGCACCACTCACCAATCCTTGATGCTCAGCAAAAGTCTTACGTCTTCCAAGACTTGACAACGGGGCGAAGTACTCGAGAGTGTGTAGAGAATTTCGGAAACCGTCTTCCAAACACCCATAAAAGTTTTCTATGGTGTACGATATCAACAGAAGCCTTCCTATAACACCGGCCAATGCAGTAGAACAACAAGGAACGCTCTCCAAGAACAGCTCTGAACGGATGTGACACAATCGACCATCTACGGGAAAGACGGCGTAAACATTAGAGGTTTTCTTGTGTCGCTATTTCATACCACCCTCTGTTGTAGGGCTAACATAATTATCAAACCGATCTATAGGACCATTGGTGATGCCTTGACGAGATACTTGACCTGAGTCCCCACGATCTATTGCCATAGGGAAACTAGGAGGCGTATATAAACCCGACGTGTTTCTATACACGTGTGGCATAACTGTCCGCTTCTTCCGACATCGTCTGTTATTCTATTGTGCTGGTCTAATAAACAGTTATTCTGCGACACGGCAACACAACACCCTCCCTCTTATAGGATTATTCTCCACCCACTGGACAAAACTCTTCTCTCAACCATATTCACTTCCTGATGCCTTCCAACATTTCCTCAGTTCTTGTCATACTTCGAGTTTATACCATTTCCAATTCTATGGTTTAAATATGCCCCTAGTTTTCCTTTCTTCTAGAGATAATCCATTAACAATTTAGAATGTGGGATGCTCAAGCTACAGCTCCATTCCCTCTCTCTCTCCCCCTCCCCCATAGAAGTTTGCAAGCTCTTGCTCCTGAAACGTCGAGTTAGTAATCTCCAACCCCAATTCTTTTTTTCGAATCTTGCCTCATCACATGTTTTGCCACTTCCCCTCATTCATTTGCAGCAGATTGAGCGTCATTCCACCGACACTTTAATGACAACTCTTCCCATTCCTCACTACCAGAGGGCATCAAACGCCCCACCAACATTGCGCCCCATTCAACCGCTTCATCTGTGCAGTCGGAGAACACACTCGACGGCCGCGGCACACTTTCCGGGGGACGGTCAGGAGGTACACCCGCCCTAGCGTCTACTGAGGGGCGGTCTTTATGTACGAATGGTCGCCGCGCCCGCGACGACGACTGTCGCGTGCGCGATGAGCTTCGCAGCGGTCGTGGGAGCTGTACCTCATGACTTGCTGCAGACGCTAGGTTTGAGTTGTTGATATCCCTTTCTGCTGTTGCAGGAGCTGGGGGAAAACATGCTCTGTTCGAGTTACAGCAGTTACAACATGAGTTCGAGTGATAAAACTAAGCAACGTTCTAATGCTCAATTTTATATGATGCTTCTTCAGGAAAAGCTGAAAATATGACACAGTCGCAGTGAAACTGAGCTTGTATACACTTTCTAACACTTGATGTCCAAGTTTTGATGCAGGTCTAGATACCACTGGCCGCTGAAGTCACCCAATTGCGACGTCTTCTGCCGCGCTCGCCGCGCGAGTCGCCGCGTCCGCGGCGACCATTCGTACATAATGTCCCGCAGCCGCGTCTACTGCTCCTTCGGACGAATTTAAAGGGCCGACTGCGGTTTGGTGGCTCCTGAAGCGATTTGGTTAGATTTGCAGGTTTGGCGCAGGCCGCCACGTGTTCTCGAAGCGTCTCCTCTGAGATCGTCATTTCACCGCCTGCGGCGGCGCGGTGAGGTCGGCCCTGCGGATGGTTCTGATTTCCTCCCGCGGTCCAGCTGCTTCCACCCTCGGATGCCTCCGTTACCTGCCAGACCTGTTATGAGTTCTCTGTGCAGGGTTCCAGCTGACTACCACTAGTCTTCTGGTCCACCAATCGCCCAAGAACTTGTTTACCAAGCCCTGAGCTGTAATAGGATTTCGCTCCTGTCTTCAGACGGTTGTTGCAGAGCCGTCTGACGCATTGCCTTCCGCTTATCACTCTGCTAGGCTTCGTGGATCTTCTTTCTCGTCGCCTTTCAATATTCTTTCTGACCGTCTGCGCCATTTCGTTGTGGTCCCACTGCGCGTTGATGTCAGCGTTCTGGAATGTTGTCGTCCTTTTACTTTCCATCTTCTTGGTGTGCCGGTGGTTCGTCTCGTTTTCTTATGTGGACGTTTTTCAACTATCCTATCAACGGTCCGCTCCATCTCGACCATTCCTTTCGCCATTGTGTCCGGTCTGTTGTGGTTTCTATGCGTGCCACTGTCATCTTAGCTCGCCACTCTTCCAATATCCTATCCTTCCTTCCCCAATCTATTCTACTCGCCTTCTGCCCCAAGAATCATTCCGGTCCCGATACGTAGCTTTTCGTAGCTCATCAAGCTATTCACCTTCCCTTCGGTTTTCCTGGATCTCTTTACTTCCTTCCTCCTCCCTCCCCCCCCCCCCACCGGTAGGTAGACAACATCTGACGTTATTGGGGATCCGCTGTTACCTATTCGTTTCTTCTTTACTGCGTTCACAGAGTTACGGTTCCTCCAAAGCGACTGTTAGTCCATTCGGTATGACATTTCTCGGGACCTGTGCTACTACACTGTCTGGGAACGAAGGATTGCTCTTCTGGAGTGTTCCATCTCTCTTGTCTCCACTTCTGTCTATTATGCTTTCAGGTACCCGGTCCTGAACAACTGCAGGGAGGCGTTCACGCCACTCCGTGGCTCGATTGGTGTGCAGAAGGTAAGAGATCACTTGTATTTTGTGTATTTGTTTATTTCGTTTGTTGTCGTAGCTAGGACTAACATCGGGAGAATGTGCCTCATTTTCGGGCAGTTCGAATGCAGCGTGGGATCGAGCACACCACTGGACGGATCGCATTCAGAAGACTCCTTTTAAGCTTTTCTTGATTCTGGACAGGTGACCGTCAATTCAAAACATGGCGTAGTACGCCACATTTCATATGGGATCTCTTGTGTACCGCTATTTCAGGAAAAGCTTACTGCATCGAAGAGACCGAAGTACCGAAACACCTGGGTCAACCTCGCGAGTACGACATGTTTCCTGCACGCAAGTACCGAGGAATGGATCCGCGGGATCGTCTTCTCGCGCTGCTTTGTTGCTTCAAGTGGCTCGCCATGAACGATTCAACGTAGACTAACGAAGATGATGTTAGTGGATTCACACTGCTAATCAGATGAAGCCAGTCATGTCTTTGTACCATTTTGGGAAATCCTGCCAGTCGGCTCCCCCTCATTGCCCTATGTTCACAACTCGGAAGGATCTCTATACGGTATCTTCCCCGTTCAAGTACTTTACGCCACGTCCTTGTGTGAATAACGGTTGATTTTCTCACATCTCTCACAAAGGCTTCAGCATCTGGAGCGACCTCACAGATTTCGCTGTTTACAGGGCTATGAGCGGGTGGTGGTGATCTCTCACCAGCCGTCGCAGGCTTCACTGGAGCCGTTTATTACGCACCGGTCCTGACATCATTGAGGCAGTTTCGTCGAAGAACTCTCGGGAGCTTAAACTCACACTGCGACAACGAGTAAGTGACCCGAAGTTTGGGTGTGTTGTGTGGATCTCTCACATGACATTGTAACGAATGGGTGCATGATTCTGTTCCAGGTGCGCCTGCTGGTTATTTCGAAAAGGATGCCAATGGTCTGAAGAGCATTTGTAACTGATGAATTACCGACCGCTCCGAAGTCGTGAATTTACTTCAATTTGGGCTTGTTGCGGGATCGTTCCAGCAGCCACGCTCCACAGCCATCAGCCACTCACTCTAACTCCCATCCTTTGATGTGCGTAGTGTTCTTCTAGCCCCGAGTTCTTCACCGGCCTTACTCGACATGGCATGGACCCCCGAACTGCTGGCACCTCGCTTTGCTAATGTGGGCGCCTATTAATTAATCGACAAGCGACAACGGATCATCCGGCGTGCACTGTGCTCCGTCTGACAGCCTGTCCCTTTCCCACCCGGTGACTTCAAAAATCCCTGTTAACGATTGAGCCGCACATATAAATACTACCCCAAAAGCCATCGTTATCCCGCGGTGAGAGTGTCGTCTCCGGTTAACTCTCTCACCTGTCCTTCCCCGGTCCGAACCCCCTTCCCCTGCTTGAGCGTGGCATCCCCGGGCACAGTTCCCTGTGGCTGGAGAGCGACGCATCCTCTGTACTTGTGCCAAAGAGATCACTACGGGTATGTGAATTTTCGTAAGCCGTGCTTCATTCATTCGCACTCTTGCTCTAGTCCAAGTCAGACCACCATTTTCTTTCGTTTCTAGTCCTCGCTTCACAGCAATCCGGGCTGCTATCGTTCTCCACCTGCCTCACCTGGGTGCAAAAATGTCGCCACAAGTCCACTTCGCCAATTCCCTTAGGAGGCGCGTGCCCGGACCCCATTGAGCTCCCTATTGTTCTCGACTTCATTCTTAATATTAATTTAAATGGTCAGTGTCAAAACCGCACTCTCTGCCTCCTTTGGGTCTGTCCCTGTCCCCCCTGATCACTACCCGGGAATATGTGGCGACAACTGTTGTAAGGCGATCGGATCGCTCTTGCAATACGGGATTCCCAATACGTAATTCGTATACATGATTGGTAGGTACTTAGGGTTCCAAGCGAGCCCTTCCCTTCCTGTGCCTTTAAGCAGTCCACGCTTTAGCGCCGTGCTAGCTGTCCTCCGGTGCATGCGATTCCTCTGGTTCGTATCGCTGTCAATCTTGAAACTCCATAAGCCATTCACCTTAACCTCTTAAGCCTGGCAGGAGCGTTGTCTGAGGTCGTTGGCGGCTAGGGTTGGTCCTACCTCTCACCGGTGTCATTTGTTATGGAATAAATGCATTTTGAGAAACTTTGCTATCACATAGCATACAACACTGTCACATCGTCTCTTCAACACTGTAAAAAAAGCAGTATTGCCATCGTCAAAGATCCTCGGCGTCTTCCACGAATCAACGTTAGTCTTCAGTAATCACACTTGTGCAATCCTTCTAGGCTTAGAAGAAGCAGGATTTGTGTCTGTTCAGTGCTCATAAGCGCATTGTCTGTCGTCACTGGTCCAAATAAATTCCAGGAGCTGATGTATTTACGTCATCTCTGCGACATGCTTGAGAAAGTGTGGCAGTCGTCTGTTTGAAGTTTTATTTCTAACGCTACACCAGATTCCATTGTTGATCATGGAATCTGGGGCCGGACTCATCAACTATTAAACCCGTGGGTATGCGGGGTATAAGGGGTAGAGATACGATAAGAGTGAGACAGAAATAATGTAGTGAGATAAAAGTGAGATAGAAATAATAAGAGACGCAAGCTTCATCGTGGGTATCTCTTCCCCCATACCCGTGGGTTAGTCGTTGATTTATCCGGCCCCTGGTCTAAAGTTAGAACGTTAGCGGGGGCAGGGCCGCGACAAAAATTCCACCTCTACGCCTAAAAATAACAAAAAGCTAAATTATTCTTTTAAAAAACTAAGTATTGTGGAGCACATTGCCTGTCGTCGTTGGTCTAAATGGATTCCAGGCGCTGACATACGTCATCTCTGCGGCATGACGTGTTTGAGGGAATGAGGCAGATGTCTGCCTGAAGTTTTATTTGCATTGACATCTAAACCATTTCAGAAAAATGTGCAACACAGAAAAACATAAGTACAGTTTATGGATAAAGCAGTGATATGATTGCGTGTTGAATGCGTATGTGGAAGAAACACCGGTAAGAATCTACCCTCAGTACAGTACACAGATGGAACAAGAGCAGGCCAGCAGTGTATCACATCCACATTTCAGTACAATGCTTCATCAAGTGCTCTTATTTTGCTACAGTTGGAAGCGGAACAAAACGGTTGGTCGTGCGAAGGGGCCATTTTATTTGCAACTATTCTTACGTTCGATAATCTCACCAGCCCACGCGGCTCGGCAACAACCGGACGAACAGTGGCTGGTTCTGAAAAGAATGAAGTGATGGGAGACGTCTGAGAATGTGAAAGGAGAGAAGGGTAATGCATGTGTCGAGCATACGTCACACGGAGCAGTCAATAGCGATAAAGCGTATGTGATCTGTTATTTAGGGCACACCCGCGTATTGAAAGGTTTGGGTGTTGAACGCCTAATGCCTCCCGTGGTCTCCCGAAACTAGTACCGCTTCACGCTAATATGCGCGATACTCCAATCACCTGTAGTGACGGTACATGCGTCATCTTTTGAATACTTTTAATAATTGTATCTACATTCTGCATTCCTGTAGATGGTCTCCATCGGATCGTTTGTTGTACCATACAGAAAAACAAGGCCTCTCAATGCTGAACAAACCTTTTCTAGAATGCTATTGTGCGACACTGCTCTGACGACAACTGTCAAGACCACAATTATTAACAACCAGCCGTCAGGGCGGCTTCTCGGCCGCACTGACGGCTTATCAACGGCTTCGCCGTAGTGTCAACTTCTCATCATCAATTGTAGCTGCCATCTATGTCGTGGTTTTCGCAGGAAGAACACCTTAACTACATCGAGTGGGACAAGTTAGAAAGGGTCACGAAGAGAGGCTGCTATTCTAGAGCTATTGACTACTACTCAGAAATGATTGAGTCCATCAACTATAAATCTTCACGTAACTATTCCGCTAATATAGCAACGCCATGATGAAAAAAATCCAAAATTTTAGAATGCTGTGAAGTATTCACAGAATCATCATTTCACTATAACCGGACGAGGATATTAAACGGTTTGTAGAGACTATAAATACAAAACGTCGACTACCCTTCAGCGACCTAGACTACCCCAGGGCTGAAGTCTCAGACCGCTGGACCGCTGTACATTCACAAAAAATCGATCATTTGGTTAATATCGATTGATGGCGATCGACACTTCAAAAACGAACTTCAGATTCGTTTCTCGATTCGAACACACACACAACTCTTTTATATATAGTAGGATACGTCAGGGAGCAAAGAAGATTTGCCTGAAGACCTGAAAGTGTTATGCAAATCTGAGATGAATGTGCCACGGCCAAACATGAACCCGACATGTGGTTAACTTACCAACTGTATAAGTGGCATTCGTAGCCAACTGAATAGAATAATGCCAGATAGAAACCGTTTATTAATATAGCTCTAGGGATATCGCTGGTGGCGGTCTGTTTACAATGCTAACAAATAGTGAGCTGATTACGATTTCGAACAGTGCCTTGAGGTTAAAACGCAGTGTTACTCGCAATTCTTCATCGAAGAGCATACTACTTGCAGCTTCGTGACAGCCTGTGCCTTATGTCACATTTACCTTACTTTGCTTCGTTTCTGTTGCTATGATAACCACCACTGCTGGCGGTTTCCACCAGAAAATGGTATTAAAGGAACAACTTATGCCGAATTAAAGTTAAAGGATTGTGGCTCGCATGCAAGAGCGAGGCAGTAAAAAACATTGTGAGAAGCATCAAACAGCCTTCCAGGGCCGCCAGAGTAGCTTCAAGTTGTGTACATAGATTCACATGTGTGCCTTCAGCAGGAAAAAAGAAGTTTGAAGGCGTCCCACTGTAGTGAAGTCTCGATCTCCTCTCTTCGAAATGAACGACAAAAAAAAGAGAAAAGGCATTCCCATAAAAGCATGGAAAGGGCAGCTATGCGTGGTATTACACCAATCACCTTAGTTGCATCAATGAAAGAAGCAAGAGACTACGAAGTATAATAATTAGATTGAGCACCTAATACGGTTCTATCATAGTGGAAGTGCGGGTTCACTCTGAATAATAGAAACGATGAAAAAATTGAAGCTAAATTATTTCACATAGACCATGCACTTAACTGGAAAGCGAGAGGACCCTTCTTCAAACTTTCCTAGTCGTGAGAGTTCATCGTGTTTGCGTTTGTTTCGCTTTTCCAAAGGTACCCCTTTCGACTAGGATACATAGATTTTCTATTACCAGTAAACCTTGTTTGTAAGTAATTGCTATGAGTTACTTTTTAGAAAAAATATGAAATGAGTAATTTGGAGAACTATTTATGAGTGGGTGCGCGTAGAGGAACAGGAGGAGGTGCCTTGAATTAGATTCCAGATCCTTGGTTCAGATTTAGGCCAGTTAAACCTTCTATCCCTAGGTTAGTGATTTGGTACCAGACTTGGCTGGGAAGAATAAAGCACTGACTTGCTTCTCGGCTGGTCACCGCAGGTCATCAGATAAGCCAAAATCAACGTGCTTCTACAACATCCCGTAGAAGTAGAACGCGTGGCGCATCCCAAAAAAGATTGATTATCGCGATCCTTTATCCTTCATTTATGCTCAGTATTTGACTAAACGGGCCGACCTGGCCACATTCTGCTGCTCCCATCAGATTCAGATGCTGTAAAAACTCACCACCTAACAACGGATTTGAATGGAACGAGCATAATCTGGCGCTTTGATATAATATGTGGAATAATTACGTCGTTTAAAACAAAGGCTACCGTTCAACATAGATCGAAATGACTAATGAGTCTTAAAAAGTGAAAAGCAGCCATATCAGCACAAGCTCTAAAATACGAAGCCTAGATAAGACGGCAGCTCTAAACGAAAGCCTTTTACACCAAGAAGAATAGAAGGGGGAGTAACATTTCATCTAGCATAAGGTACACGATAATCTGTCTTAATACTTAAGGAATGTGTATATTTTTTGTTGGTGTTTTATGTAGCTTTGGGATGTTATATTTTTTGTTGGTGTTTTATGTAGCTTTGGAGAAGGACAATTTAGTTTTTCTAACTCTCGTTCGAGACATCAGTATTTTGAGCAGTGGGGTAGAATCAATGAAGGTCACGCTTGAAATTTCGTTTGAAAAAATCCTCCATTCTTCAAATGATCTGAGTTTCAGCATTCAGATTCGCTTGATTTAATTGGCTATAGGACAGCAAGTTTTACAAATGCTGATATTGTCCGATTTCGTTGCCGTTGAAGAACATGTAAAATGAAACTCAAACCAACCTAGTTCTGAGTAGGAAACAAGCAGCACGAGCAGCGGAAACGAGATCATTCGATGAGGCGTTTTTGCTGGTGGCCCGAAGCAGCTGTTGTGAACTCGTCTTCTCCACCTACGTTTCTGGGTCACATCTAGAAGACCTTGACCTACAACTCGTACAACTCTGCACACGAACGCTCTACTCTGATCGTATTCGATAACTGTCACGATTTCACTCTTTCACGACGCGTATAGTTACGTTGTTTGCCTGCGATAACGACAACTTCTAGGCAAAGTTATCGGCTTGTTAGTTGGTGAAGGCTCCATACCTGCACCTGAAATTTTGACTGGCTTGAGAGTAACTGTTAGTTTTGTAGAGTTTTGTTGTCGTGATGTACACAGCTGCTGGCGACCAGTATGCCTCCATAGATAGTGTGTGAAGACAGGAAAAACTCGAATCTGGAAGTCGAAAGAATGCGCAACGGTTGATGATCTATCTGCACGTCTTGCCTCTGACGCATCAGCTGCAGGACTACACATGAACGATACGAAAAGGAAACCTCGTTGGTAAATAGGAAAGTATAATTTTGAAGTTCCACTGCACACGGACGCTTTGGTCTCTCAGTCCCAATGCTGGCCAATCAATAGATTTTTGAAACTTGAGTGGATAATTGGCCTTTGGATTGTCTACGCTCTTATTTATGTACCAGACGTTCAACGGCCTCGCGGCCGCCAAGCGTCTGGTTGGGGGCTTCGCCCCCAAACCCCGAGTATAGAACACATCTTTTCTACTTTTGGCCCTCTTACTTTCATTTCATTCTTCAAAGTACATGTTCTACTAAGTCCTGAGGAACAGACTGTAAGAGTCTCAACCCAAAGTGTCGGTAGACCGCTCGATATCGTTAACTATCCGACAGCAATCATGTTCCTCCGATAACTTTAACCATTCTCCTTACCCTCACTCTCAACCACACCAACACCCCTTACACTTGTGCCGAAGTGAAATAAAATAAAGGCGTAGTGAGAGTCAAGTACGCGCACACTTGTCGAACGAAGCCTTTAAAAAGTTTTCTCACGAATGCTGTACAAAGTATGATCTGTGGAACGACTTCTGGATCTGGATGCACGTTGTACGACGTCTGGGTCACGTGTTCTGAATCCGGACGCATGTGGATATTGTCTGTGATACATATGCTGAGCCCCAACGCACGTGTAACGACGTCAGCAGCACGTCTTCTGAAGCTTGATACCCGTTGGACGATACTATTAAAAATCATGGTCCGCCCTTACTGGTCCCCTTCACTGCACCACCTCCTTCAGTGGTCCCATCTTCACTGATCCCCTTTACCCTCTCTTCCCCCCCCCCCCCCCTTATACTGGTCCCCTCTTCATTGGGCTTCCTTCACCACTCGCCCCCTCCCCCCCGTTACTGGTTCCACCTTTGCTGGTCTCCCCTTTTCTGGTCCCTTTTACTGATTCCCCTTCACTGGTCCTCCTTCTTTCAATTCCCCCCCCCCCCCCATTACTGCACCCTCCCCTGCAATGGTCCCCCTTAGTGGTCCCCTCTTCACTGGTCCTCCTTCTTTCCATCCCCCCACGTAACTGGACCCTCCCCTGCAATGGTCCCCCTTAGTGGTCCCCTCTTCACTGGTCCTCCTTCTTTCAATTCCCCCCCCCATTACTGGACCCTCCCCTGCAATGGTCCCCCTTAGTGGTCCCATCTTCACCGGTGCTCCTTTTTTCCATCCCCCCACATAACTGGACCCTCCCCTGCACTGCTCCCCCTTAGTGGTCCTCTCTTCACTGGTCCTCCTCTTTTCCACTCCCCCCCCCATTGCTAGACCCTCCCCCTGCAGTGGTCCCCCTGAGTGGTTCCCTCTTCACTGGTTCTCCTTCTTTCCACTCCCCTCCCATTACTGGACCCTCCTTTGCTGGTCCCCCATTATTGATCCCCCTTCACTGGTCACCTATCGGTGACATGTCGTCTGAACTGGGACACCCCTTGCACGATATCGATGAGACCCCTTCTTAACCCAAGCATCCATTCCGCGACATCGGTAACACCTCTTCTGAATCTAAACACCCACTGCGCGACATGGGTGACACAACTCCTGTACCCGGACGCCTGTCGAGCGACGTCGGTAACTCGTCTTTTCAACCATTCGTCCTTTGCGCGACATCGGTGACACGTCGTCTGAATCCGGACACCACTTGGGCGACATCGGTGACACCTCTTCTGAACCTAGACACCCACTGCGCGACATGGGTGACACAACTCCTGAACCCGGACGCCTGTCGTGCGACGTCGGTAACACGTCTTTTCAACCGTTCGTCCTTTGCGCGACATAGGTGACACGTCGTCTGACGCACGCGACACGACGTGGGTCACACCTCGTCTCAACCCGGATGCCTGTCACTCGACGTCTATGAAAAGCTAGATGGACCGACGGAAGGACGGAAGACGGACGGACAGACGGACGGACAGACACAACCGCTTACTCTTTTATATATAGTAGGATTCATTGATTGCAAAACTGCTGAAAAGATGCCTCTTTGAGGAACTCCACTAGGAACAGTGGTTGATTCGGAAAGCAGTTCATTAACTCTGACGCAAATGGGTCCGTCGCTTGTTCCCTCTCCTGAGTTAAAAAATAAAGGATAAAGGACGCTGTTACTCAGTCACTTATAGGATGCGCCACACATTCTACTTCTATGGGATGTCGTGGAGGCGATTTGGTTGCGTATTTGGCCATACGATGACTTGCGGTGTCCAGCCGATGAACAAGTCAGCGCTTTCTCCTTCCCAGATAGGTCTGGTCGACGACTACGGAGAGATGGAAGGCTTGATTGGCCTATGGGGGAATCCGAACCAGCAACCTGGTATCGGATTCACAGCCGACACCTTCTACGTTTGCGCTGCAAGCGCCCCTTCTTAGTTATCATTGGATAGACACCGATTTTCGCCAGTTGGTAGATCATTTTGTTTAAAGAAATCGAAGTAATCAAAGTCTACGTTACGTTTTTGGTCAGGAACATTCTTCCAAAATTTCAGTAGACCTTCCAGTGCGGAAACCATACTGATTTGTAGGAATTAGAGAAATAGACTCTAGACAACTGATGAAGGCAGCTATGACTTCCCTCGCGAAAATTCCTGTAAAAACGAAAGTGTTAATGATGGGCGACAACTGGCAACTACTAGGTCGTTGCATATGAAATGGCCAATAGATTGTACATATAGTGTCCTCCCTTGGGACGTATGCTTCCAAGGAGCACGAACCTTCCTAGCACAGCATTGAATATGTGCTTCAAAGGGTGTAAGAGCAATTTGGCAATTCTCCGAGTAAAGAGTGATGATGCATTATCCCGAGTAACGGTAAAGATTACAGGTAATGCACATAGTGCCTTGCATATCTCTCCTTTGTAAAATCAAATCGAGTTTTCCGTGTTGTGAGTAGAGCTTTGTGAAATTTCGAGAGATCTTTTTATGACGTCGCGCATGGTATATGCTTTGTAACACTCGTTGATAAAAACCGCTTCAGAAAGTCTCATTTTTCTCCGGTGAGAAGGAACCCGCACACTTCTGTTGCCGATGTCGTAAAAATCCGTGTAGGTGACAGCGGAATAAAACAGTGATTCGTCCACAATCCTAGTGTTTACACACTTCTTCCTCGATCTAGAACTGGAACAAGCGCTTCAGAATGGCCTAAATCCAGTACCAAAAAATATGAGACCGAACGCTTTGAAGGCATACGACCACTACTGAAAAATAAGATACGGTATATGTCGCGTAGGTGAGCAGCATTGAGAGGTGGGAACCCCTAAACCAATCAGACCGTATATAATGGGCATGCCATTCAGGGGGAACATGTACAGTTGGTACATTGTTGGGCTGGCAGGTGTTCGGTCGTGCCCTGTTTGGTTATCATTGGCTGGCGCGCTCCCATCTACCAGTGCTGCTCACGTACGCGACATGTATGCACCTAAGATTCATACAAAATACACAATACATAATACTGGTCTGAGATCGCCAGGCAGGCTGGGTGAGTGAAACACTCTGTGTACAAAAAAATTGCTCTTCTTCACTTTATGCACTTTTTGAGGAAAACAGAATCTTTATCAATATAGTTACATGTTACGAAACATTGACCGGGAATCAAAAATGACAACAAATAACATGCATGTTCTGGGATGGTCCTTGATCAATTTATGTGTACCTTGAGTCGGAAAGCCTGAAATGGGCAGAATTACGGGATCTAGGAATCACTGGAACTGTTTCGTGGTCGGATGAGATCTAGGTGTTGGAACATGCCTTCGAGGACGTGCTGCTGGACGATAGCCGGGAGAGCCGTTTGTGACAGAAAAGTCGACCCGAACTCGCATTCCGTCAATTCTCGCATCTTTGAGCTCTTCTTTAGCCTGAACCGTCTTCTCTCGTTAATATGAGACACAACGGGATACTATTTTAAATTTGACTAGGTCAACCTAACAAGAACAGGTGGTTTTTTCCTTGCAAACCATATTTTGTTATCACATTTCGTTGGCTCAATAATAATGTCGGATTCTCCTCACCGTTCAGCAGCCTACCGTACATAGGCTTTAAAGCTTGAAGAAATATAAGGTATTTTTCGAAGGCGCAGAACAGGCGTTAACAATGCAGTGAATACATACCCTTACAAACATTCACGGCCTCCTTAATTTCTGGAGCCTTTTTTTTACCTAGCAGTGCGCCGATTTTTCACTACACCACTCTCACGAGTCAAAAATTGGACGTAAACTTGCGAAAACAAAGCACAGATCCACAGTACACTAAGCAGAGGAACGACATCTTTAGCACCAGTTCTCTCACAGAGGAAGTCTGTGTCTTCAACTAAATACATGCACATATGCAAGTCTTAGAAGGATGTCTAGTTGACGGGCTGCTCTTGGTGGAACTAGCAAGGACAGAGTCACGTTTGCTCAACAGCTGAAACAATGAAGAAACGGACTACGTGCATATTTCATGGGTGTGCTTGAAAAAATTGATGAGAAAACGCTTGACAACTGAGGACTCCATGGCGTAACTGTGGAATCATTCCGAAGTAGGAGAATTTCTCCTTCATTTCGCCATAATTGAAGGGCGTTTCTCAACTGTACCGCAACCAGCGATAACAGTTGCACCTTCTACAATAGGAACAGTCCGGGGAAGAGGTAAACCCACGAGCCCACGAATAATTGTCAAAGAGGAATTTGCATTCAAAAAATGGTTGTGGTCGCTATTGGGCTGGAAATTTTTGCTAGAGAATTGTGGGACTTAAACGATAAAGGATAAAGGACGAAGCTGCTCAACCCCTTGTGGGATACGCCATGCATTCTACTCCTGTGCCATGTTGTGAAGGCAATTTGAATGCGTATTTAAGCTACACGGTGGCTTGCCGTGGTCAGCCGATGAACAAGTCAGCGCTTTATCCTTTCCAGATAGGTCTGGTCGCCGACTACGGAGAGATGGAAGGCTTGATTGGCCTATGGGGTCTCATACCAATTTATCGATCCCGCAGGGGTGGAGGGCTTGGTTGGCCAGGGCTGGAAATCCGAACCAGGAACCTGGTATCGGGCGCGCGCGACAGCCGGCACCTCCTCCGACTGCGCTACATGGCATTGGAAGGTTGATTCTCGAGACACTGCACAAACTAACCACGGAAAATGTCTTGCCCTATCATATTGTAGGCCTTTCCTGGGCTAAACACTGTGTCGCTAAGTGTTCCCCAGATGCCATAGTAAGGAGAGCGGCTAATTAGTGCCTGTGGCGAAGCCTCATGACCGATTCTTGGACTCCAGGATTCTAGATTCTCATGAAGGCAATCCAGTAATCGAAACATTCTATTTGCAAAATCGTGTAAAACCAGATAGTTTTTATTTCACATGAAAAACTAGTTTCTGAGTGGAAGCATTTTAAATTGAAAGAAACGGCCCAAATCCATCATTATTTCTGGACCATATCATATCCAAGGTCGAAATAAGTTGCTCCCCCCCCCCCCCCTAGAAACTGTATAGTGTATGTAGGTGATTTACCACATTTATTGGTAGAATATCAAACTATCTGCAAGACCGCGAGGCGCCCATTAACTACATGTGTGGTGCAGCGATACGGGGGAAATCGAATGAAAGTAAATATCATCTCTCAAATCTGGGTTTGCGTCACCAGATGCCATGCCACTCACCGCTGCTGCATCTCGTGTCCTGAGGTAGTAGACAAAGCCGAATCCGCGACTTCTTCCCGTAACATGATCACGAACAATTTTTATCTGAAGTTTCCTTTAATAGTGTATTTATCCTAATGTAATGAACAGTACTAATTCCATAAAACTAACACTTCGCGGATGATTAGGGAGAACTGGCTGCCAAGAAGAATGTTCGGCACTATTGTACTTTCACAACTCCACGGGTCGAGGAGAGGTCGAAAAAAAATTTTTCGCCCAAACTTCGGCTAGGGGGGTTATTTGGGGTGCTGATCACGAATCTGAGATCCGTTTTCAAAATTACGGCCGATTACGGTAGGTTACGGTAGGTACGGGTGACTAAGGCTGCCAAAGTCATGATCACCGATTTCGACCAAACTTCGGCTAGGGGGGTTATTTGGGGTGCTGATCACGAATCTGACATCCGTTTTTCGTTTTACGCTGGAGTACGGTAGGTTACGGTGGGTACCGGTGAATAAGGTAATGGTCACCGATTGCGCCCAAACTCCAGCGTAAAACGAATAACGGATGTCAGATTTGTGATCAGCACCCCGAATAACCCCCATAGCCGAAGTTTGGGCGAAATCGGCGATCATGACCTTGGCAGCCTTAGTCACCCGTACCTACCGTAACCTACCGTAATCGGCCGTAATTTTGAAAACGGATCTCAGATTCGTGATCAGCACCCCAAATAACCCCCCTAGCCGAAGTTTGGGCGAAATTTTTTTTTCGACCTCTCCTCGACCCGTGGAGTTGTGAAAGTACAATAGTGCCGAATGTTCTGTGGCTGAGCCGATAAGCAGAAGTTAAGATGAAGTTAGGATGTGCTTAGCAGAAAAGGAACCGCTTGGTAATGAGCCGCGAAAAACAATAAGAGAAAGCGCGTAAGCAACCACGCAGCAAACCATCTCATGCAAACCAGGAGCAGCAGGCAAATGGTATGACTTCTAATCCAAAACAAATGGAACTCACATAGTCGATTTCACCAAATTCCTGGAATATGTTCTCCAGATCTCGCTCTGATGTGTCAACATTCATGCCAAATATTCCAATGCATCTGAAACAAAAGTGTCAAGGTTGGTTAGATCACTCTAGTGCATTGCGTAAGAAATCTGCAGGGTGTTTGAGGTTGACCAAGAATTAGGACGCAGGAAAGACTTATTCTCTAGCACAGTATGATCATTTCAGACATGACTGAGCAAGAGAGTCAGTACTGTGCAAAGCTCGTTTTCTTACTGCACTACTTCAGAGGTATGCTCTCATCAAACAGCGGTCTATCTCTACAATGGACGAATGTGGCGCAGTCGTAGGAGATGCTGACTGTCGCGTGCACTCGATACCATGTTCCTCGTGCGGATTTTCCGCCCGAGTCAACCAAGTCTTTCCTCCTTCCGGGTCGGAGAATTGGTACCAGGCGTGTCTGGGAAGGATAAAGCGCTGACTTGTTCACTGACGGGCCACCGCAAGTCATTGTATGGCCGAATGTACGTTGAAATTGCCTCCAAGACATCCCGTAGAAGTAGAATGCGTGGCGCATTCCAAAGGAATTAACGCCGTCCTTTATCCTTTTTCATCCTATCTACATATAGCGGTGCTTCTCATATATAGAGGAGTTTTAAGCTGTACTAAGTTGTACTACCTACTAACCTTATCGTGTTAATTCACGTCTCTTTTGTTACATAATCTACTCATATAATAAATATTCCTGTCCACTACAACATCATATGTCCGATGTCGAAGGAATATTGCACTGCTATCAAACTACAGGGTGCGCCATAAATATGGTCACTTTTTCGCGCGTCATTTTTTGTATTTGTTTGCGAACGTTTTTATGTTCCCATTGTTTCTTCGGATTCTACGTGTCATCTTAACCGTATATAGTGTTTTTTGCATCTCCACACTGCTTCTATCAGAAATGGTAAAGCCTTGTTGTCAAAGAGGCGCAATCTTGGATCCGAGAAGGGCAGGACTTTCTGTTCCCAACATCGCTCGTCTGCTGAAGCTGCACAATATGACAGTCTATCGCTGTGTGGAACGTAACTCTCTCGATGATCGTTCCCGACCTGGCTGCCCGGTATCCGTAGCTACGAGCAGTCTTTGGAAAATCGTGAAAGAACAATTCAAGTGGAATCCAGGCCGCGGCATGAGAAAGATGGCATCCGAGCTCAACGTATCGGCTACGACGATGAAGCGAGTTGCTAAGAATGAACTTGGACTATACCCCTACAAGTTCCGTCAACTGCACGGACAAACGCCTGCACAGATGGAAGGAAGAAGAAAAAAATGTCCAAGACTCCTCGAGCGGCACGACCACTGCACGACGCTCTTCACTGATAAGAAACTTTTCTCAACTGAGCAGCATTTTAACCGCCGAAACTCGCGGTTATTGGCTGAAAGTGGTGAGGATGCAGACACCGTTAACAGAAACTCTCATGCAGCTTCCCTTATGGTCTGGGCCGGAGTTTGCGCCACAAGATGGACACGATTGGTTTTCGTTGAAAAAGGAGCCAAGGTCAACACCAATGTCTACGTGAACGGCATTTGATGAAGGAGTTGCTTCCCTAGGCTCAAGACGCTCTGGAAATACAACATGGACCTTTCAACAGAACGGCGCACCCGCTCACAAGTCCAAGAAGACTCAGGAGTGGTGCGCAAGGAATCTTCCCAACTTCATCCCTGTTTCTGGATGGCCGAAAAACTCGTAAGATTTGAGTGTTATGGATTACTGCGTTGGTTCATTCTAGAGGGTGAAGCCTGCGCTAAAAGGCGCACTACGACTCGAGGATTGAAATCTTCACGGGAAAAAGCATGGAAGGAAATTCCGCAAGCAACCTTGCGTGCCGCCATTGAGTCCTACCCTAAGCGTCTGAAGGTTGTCATTCGTGCCAAGGAAGATCATATTGGATGATATCCATTTTGCGTGTTAAGTAGATTGTTAATAAATTGTTGAGGAAGTTTCGCTATTCCCTGACAAATTCCCCGTGAGTAATTTGTTTTTTATTGAGTGACCATATTTATGGCGCACCCTGTACAGCGATAGTGTACTGCTGGAATGTCCAGAAAATGTTATGAAATTTAACTCCTTCCATTCAAAACAATGAATTGTCCGAATACACCCACCCTGAAACAATGCTGTCAAGGGCAGGAGAAAGGGAAATGTGGGCAGATTTGACCCAGGGCAATAGATGTGTTAGACGGCTGTTCTCCCCACTGACTACAATAAAATCTAAATCAACCATTTAAGGCCAACTCGAAAGGGTTTAACTCATTTATACGGCTCGAGAAAATGCCCGAATTTGGAAATGGTTATTTCCTGAACTGGCACAAGATCCTACTCGTATGCACTGTTATGACTGACAACTGCAACATTTCATCAAAAAATGCAGCAAACGGTTATTTAAGCTTCCGTCCTCCTTTAGTGCAGAGTAGGGACGCATCACCTTGTCCCGAACATTCTTGAACAATCTTTCCGGAGAGGACGAGAAAACAATGAACGCAGAACGGTTTGCGGTAAATCAGTATCGTGATACTTCCAACCGCGATATTCTCATACCTATTGAATATTGCAACTTTAAGGACAAGAGAAAAAGGTGACGTCAGTCAAAGCCTTTGCTAGATGAGCCACGCATTCCACTCGCACGGGATACCGTGGAGATCTGAAGCCATCTTTGGCCTATACAATGACTTGCGGTGGCGAAAGGATTAACAACTTAGTCGTTTATACTTCTCAGATAAATCTGGTACTAACTCAACGAATTCGGAAAATGGGAGACTTGGTGGGCTTGGGTGGGAAATCCGAACCAACAACCTTGAATAAGAGTGTACGCTTCAACTGGTGCCTCCTCTACCACACGCACGTCACGTCCTGAATTGGAATTGAATTGTATCCATGTCCCACAATTCTGCCTGAGTTTTGTACTGACGCATAAGCAACCTTTCCTTTGTCGAAAAATAAGCTGGCTACAAGGACCTCAGAGTGTTGGCTATGGATCAACATTTGAAGGACAAAGGATAAAGTACGGCGTTACACAATCCCTTTTGAGATGCGCCACGCATTGTATTTCTACGGGATGTCATGGAGTATGTGTATTCAGCCATACAATGACTTGCGGTGGCCAGCCAATGAACATTTCAGCACTTTACCCTTCCTAGACAAAACTTGGTACCAATTCACCGACCCCACAAGGATGGAAGGCGTGGTTGGCATGGTGGGGGGGGGGGGAATACGAACCAAGAACCTGGTGTAGGAGGATTGTACGGTCGGTGCCCTGATTTGCTGATGCATTTTTGGTTAGTGTTCTGATTGACTGCAATTGGTGCTCCCGTTTCTTCCGTTTCCCACGTAAGGATAATGGATAAAGGGCAGCCTTATGCAATCCTTTTTGGGGTTCTACTTCTATGGGATGTCATGGAGGCGATTTGAATGTGTAATCGGTCATACAATGACTTGCGGTGGCCAGTCGACGAACATTTCAGCGCTCTATCCTTCCCAGGCAAGTCTGGTACCAGTCTGGTTCAGCACTTTATCCTTCCTTGACAAGACTGGTACCAATTCACCGACCCCACAGGGATGGAAGGCGTGGTTGGCCTGGAGGGGGGATACGAATGGGTGCACGTGACAGCCGGCACCTCCACCGACTGCGCTATAGGCGCCCTCCACAACATTTCCTGTTTAAATTTTGATGGTGAAGATTGTCGATGAATTCGAATTTTCGCCAAAAGCCGAGCTCAAACGACCGCTCATTGCTTACCTAAGAAATTCCATGTCAATGGAATTTGCACCGCAAATCAAGTAACATCGTGGCGAACAGGCCAAGTTCAAGGCACAATCACGACGTCCAACATACCGCACGATTTCCGATTTCTTGCTTACCCAAAAAAGCCGCAGAACCTTATCGTGGTTTCACAGAGAGGAAATTCATGATCACCCCAAGAGTGGTAGGACTTTTTTGAAGTGCGCTATGCGTTGACGTGATCGAACCGGTTTTCCAAAAACTTTCTGAACACCTTAGTAGTAGCAACAACATGCTACAACACACTTCTCCTGCACCTCATAGCAGTTTCAAGCACTACATTAAGACATAAAGAAGGCGGTTTTGTAGGAATCCAAATTGAAAAGACCGACCTGCAGGGGCGTGGGTCTTCTCGTCCATCACGATATCTGGACTTGAAGTGTTCACGCGGCGGCGAACGAGAGCGGCTTAAAGTCCCACGTGAATTATTGGCAAATAACTGCAGTAGAACTGAACAGCTTGTGATAGAGAAGTCCCTAAGTGACGCATCTGTCAGCAGTCAGCTGTGTGGCCAGCACTTCGGGCAGCTCACCGGGACTGACTGTGTACGACGCGGCACTTCTGGGACACCGCCACACATCGAGAGCAACACGCACACACACACTCGATCAACCGAGTCGGCTACTACTCGAAGTTAGAACGCAGGCACAACATGTGATCTTTACCGTGTTCGTTGCACCTCGGAAGAACAGGATTCTTGTGCTTGTACTTGTTGACTCGGGTGTTTCATTGGCGTTATTTGTCTTGCTATCGATTCAATTGATCCGTATCGACTTTGCTTTGCATTCTATGAGTGACTGTTATGGGCACTAGTCTGCTGACTGGCTCATATCTCCGCTTGTATCTGTGTCGATTTTTCTCTACGAGCATTGCATTGTTAATCCACGACCCTAGCTCAAAACTGCGTTGATGCGAATTGTTGGGTCAGTCAGATGTCAGACAGACACTTTACCACACCTGCAACGTTATTCTCATATGAATGATGAAATTTTTCTTCGGCTATCATAAAATGTACAGTGCAACTCAGACCAATGGATTACTGCGAGCATATTAGAATGCCGACAAACGAAAAATTGCAATTAGAAAGCACTGTCATATTTCACTTTTGGCAGGACACTAGATGAAATCGTGCTAAAACGTCACTCACATAACTACCAATAAGAGGGTAAAGGATGAAGTTAGGGCCTATTTATAGTCCATGGCGGGAACAACAGGAACGACTGGGGCATATAATAGGTATCGATTTTTCTCGGGCGGTCGCTCGGCATCAATCGATCAGTATGCCTTGCACGAGCGACTATGTCGCTGCAGTCGCTCCCGTCGCGTACTATAGACAGGTCCTTAGGCTTTCCACTGGTTAAAATGTGAACACGAGTTCTGCCTCTAGAAGGTACTGACAATGTGGAAAGAATTTAGTTGAGTATCGAGGGACCATAGCGGAGTCAGCTGATCTGCCTCAGCAGGACTCAGTGAAGTCTTAACTGCTTGCTCCACAGTTGAAATGTATTACACAGAGACCATTTTGGCGTCAAACTGAACACCTTTCAAACGGGACTGGACACTTTGTTAAACCCAAGTATTTCCCAAATGAAACTAGAGAGA
Source organism: Heligmosomoides polygyrus bakeri (assembly GCA_947359475.1). Lineage (NCBI taxonomy): Eukaryota > Metazoa > Nematoda > Chromadorea > Rhabditida > Heligmosomidae > Heligmosomoides > Heligmosomoides polygyrus. Next base: position 75,328,746 of record OX375870.1, read on the forward strand.
CTTTAAAAATAGCTAAATAAACTTTCGCTCTAAAAAATTGGCATGAACTCGTACGAATTTTTTTTTGCAATTTTTTCCACAAAAATCAAAAGGAAACCAGCGAAATCTAGAGAAAAACCTTCCTCTGGCCTAGAGGCGAAATCGAACAGCGTTCGAAAAGAGTGTATAGTCAATTTCAGGATAAAATGTGAAATTACACGTCAGAGAACCTTTTTGTGATAGACTAAGTATTTCATGTGTCACTTATGATTTGATTCGCAAGGTTAGCCAATAAGCGAGCGATTTCTTCTCTGAAACCCATTTTATTAATTCATAGCAGCATGACAAGAACGTCTCTTGTAGACATGGGACGCAGGATACGGATTGTTCTCCCTGAGACCATCATTGAATCTCCAGTCTTATTACAGTTTACGATTTACCAAATTTCGGATTCCATTTACGCACACCCCTGCTCTGCACTGCCGGTTATGCTTTTTGATGCTTGCACATATTTTCTACAAACTACAGCCGCTAATCGCTGATCCCACTAGTGAGCTTCCTTACAGTTTCTTAGTTGCTGTTACTGCCGTTATTGTAGGCCACCCGAACGAAACTTTGCTCCCTCGATAGTACTCCAGAAGACTGTTCCTGCCGTGCTATTTTAAACACTCCAGATTCAAGCTAACCTTTTTGGGTTGAGAGGCGCAAAAGCCGAGTTCGAACTCCTACCCAAGTATGTTCACCCATTGTTCTGAGTTGCACGTCCTAGGGTTCACCAAAAATCATGAACTGTGCGGACGGCAAACACTACCTATGATCGCGACGTCTTCTCGGTGTCACGTCACGATGCCGGATGCTACGTGATGGCGTTCGCGAACCGCTGCGCGAGCGCGAACGGTTCACCGAATTCGAGCGCGAGTAGACTCGCACGCGTCGCTCGTCGACTCGAGCGTAGAGATTGTCGCGCGACGACGACGACGTCGAGCACGACTTGGCCTCCTTCGCCTTTGCGTTCTCCGTGCTGTAGGATCTGCAAAACTGTGTGCAGTCTCATTGGCGACATGAAAGATAAAGATTTTTGGGCGCTATTTTGGGATGATTGACCACGCCTGGAACGGGAGCAGTGTAACGCACATTCTGTGATGTTTTATAGTTACACAGGTCTATACAGACAGAGTATGCTTTACCTTATAGACCCAGTAGTTGAAGTGGAAAGTAAATATTGAAGAAAACATGGTGGCAATCGAAATATACGAAAACGAAACCGAAGAAAAATGGAAAAATTTCCGTTAATGTGGCCTACAGAGGAAGATCTAGGGGAACACCACAGCAATCAGGCTGCATAGAATCGGTGCCGCACCGACAGGAGGATTGTACGGTCGGTCCCCTGATTTGCTGATGCATTTTCGGTCAGTGTTCTGATTGACTGCAATTGGTTCTCCCGTTTCCGCTTTCCATCTAAGGATAAAGGACGGCGTTACTCATTCCTTTCCTTTTTGGGATTCTACTTCTACGGGATGTCGTGGATTTGAATGCGTATTTGACCATACAATGGCTTGCGTTGGCTAGGCGATGAACGAGACAGCGCTCTATCCTTCCCAGGCAAGTCTGATATCAATTCACCGACCTTAAAAGGATGGAACACTTGGTTTTTCTGGGCGGGGAAAACCGAACCAAGAACCTAGTATCGGGTGCACAAGACAGCCGGCACCTCCTCCGACTGCGCTACACGTGTCTACTTCCCATGTAGTCATCTTAAGTACTAGTGAGAAGGGTGGTAAATTTGGCGGGAAAATTGGAAGCAGATTTCCTTGGCGTAGTGAGCGGCTACAAAATGAAAAGTACGTGTCCTCCTACGGTATCGTCATATGTAATGATCAATTAATATTAGGGTAGTAATAATCCGTAATATTAAGTAACCCTCAATTAAGTAATCAGCCACTAATCATCTGTGGTTAATCGTCCTGCAGGAGCGACGATTCGTGATTCGTCGATTTCAGGAATGCATTCTGCTTCTGTGGTGCGTAGTAGACCACACCGAAGGGACATTTTTCTCCCAAGTATAAAGAGTGTTGAGAGAGCCAAGCGCGTTGGCATTGCATAGTTGGCTGTAAAGTGCCATCGACCATGTTTTTCGTACGCAGTGTAATTCGGCGACTCTTCATGACAGCTCTGAAGATCGCGAAGAAGAAAGCAGACTTCAAGAAGTCCACTCTACAGCCGCAGCCAAGATTACTTCACACTTGGCTTCAACAACTGCTACAGCGCTAGAATGTGCAGATTGGTCAAGTATTAGGCTGAAGGGCTCTATGGGCGCTTTGCTTTTGCTACTGTTGTTTTCACACGTATTATGCTACCAACCCTCCTTTTTCTTCGTATTATTTATAAGCTCTAGTCGTTGTGGCAGTAGAGACAAGAACAATGTTGTCAACTTGATCATTTTCTGAAAACTCAAGGGCGTTAACGTCTTGAGAGGCTTCTATTATAAAAATCATTTGGGATTTCAGCGACTTTGTTGGAAGAGAAAAGCTTGGTTTTCGACTCGTTTCGCTGTATGCATTCATTACTAAATATGATAGGATAGGATAAGCAGGATAAAAGGCGTCAAAACCTCACGCGAATCAAGGCGCTGCTTTTAGAGAGGTCAGGTGTGGAGTGCAGTCAGAGGAGGTGCTGCCTGTCGCACGCACCCAATTCCCGTTTCTTGGTTCGGATTTCCCGCCCACACCAACCAAGCGATCAATCCGGTGATTTGGTACCAGCCTTGCCCGCGAAGGATAAAGTGCTGACTTGTTCATAGGTTGACCACCCCAATTCATTGTAGAGGCCAAATCAGAACAAATACGCATTCAGGTTGCCTTCATGACATCCCGTAAAAGTAGAATGCATGGCACATCCTGAAAGGGATTGGCAAACGCCGTTCATTATGCTCTAGCCAGAGGGGCGGAGGAACCGCGGGACACGCTTCACGACATTCCCGTATGGAACTCGAAAACAAGGCGATGTTAAAATATCTCTCGTAGAATAAATGACTGCTCATGGTAACAAGGCAGAAACACATCCCAAGGATCTCCTTGCCAGTTTGAGTTCGAATAATCAAAAGCGCCATGTAGGACCAAATCAGCGTGTTAGGAAAAAAGTTAACATCTAGTCTCGTCTGACGCCTTATCGGTTGGCGATGTTCATAGAAGATTTAATTTTATTATGAAAAGAACTGGCTCTTCTCAATAACAAATGATAAACCGACTGTGTAATAGAGTGTAGTGGAATCTGCAAGAACTTTTTGGTGAACAATTAGCCACCCTACCTCTTCAAACAATCGTAGGATCGAGAATTTAAATACGAGGAACATACACATGAAAACAACAAAACAACAAACAAGGATTCAGTATTTTCGCAGAGCAATACTGGAGTGAAAGTAGCGCTGCTTCCGATCCAAGCCAATTTTACTATTCTTTTCCACTCCGAGTTAATGTTATTTATGTTTAGTAGTGCTACAAAACTACGCAAAAGTCTCGCTCCCGGGTGGGCTCGAACCACCAACCTTTCGGTTAACAGCCGAACGCGCTCCCTATTGCGCCACGGAAGCACGACGTGGGCCGCGTACGCCTCCAACACTATCTTCTCGTAAAACGTGTTCTAGTTGGTGCATTCATTAGTAGCATAAGTAGGTGTAGTTACAAAAGCAAAAACAAAACAAAGATCCAGTGCTTTCGTAGAGGAATATATTAGAGAAAAATAGCGATGCTTCCGATTTAAGGCAGCTTTACCATTCTTCGTTACTCCGAAACGTTCTATGAAGGAAATGCCGCCACAATTTCACGGTTAGAGCAGCACCAGAACTTAGCTGCGCAAGTTGTTCTTATTCCATGATTAAGGTTACCACTATATCATATTTAGAATCCTCCTTAGAGGACAGAATTTTTCAGTCCATAATATCGCTACAACATTAAATGTCGTCTGTTGAATCGACCACTGTATCTTAACTCTCATTTAAAAGTTTGTTTTGTAGTTGTTTATCTTGCTGCTTCATTTGCCATTAATAATGGATAGTTATTGATCGTTTCTTGCAAAGTGGGCTCACTTTTTTCGTTTTTATGTCCACACGACACTATTCGTGTAATAAAAAATTGAATATGTATTACACTGTAAGAAAAGTTCAGTCATTTTCAATGCTTAGATTCAAGAAAAATAAACTCGGCTCAGAAGGCATCTTTTCACTCAACGAAAAAAATATATGGGCCACTCTTTCTCCAATCTGTCAGATATTAAAAGAACGTACTTTCTGAAAAATATGGTGAACTATGGCGCTTGAAATCACCGCGGGCGAAACAGGTCGCCTACGATTTAACGAGCGCAAAACAATGAGTGGATGATAATAAAAATTAAGAAAATTTAGAAACAAAATCGCTTTTATATCATGAGCACCCGAAAACTGACAGAACTTTCCTTGAATCGAAAAATGCTAAGAATTTTTTGTAAACACACATAATTAGGAAGAGTGAGTCATCTGCTTTCTACGGAACAAAGATTACAATAGAATAGAGAATGATTTGACTGGTGATTAGGTGGTAAAATTTCACCCACTTTATATCATAGACACGGGGAAACTGACGAAAAAAAACTCGACCTGATAGAGTGAGCACCACTCCATTCCTCACAAAAGCAAATGTAAGGTTAAAATATATAAAAAGTTAAGGTTCGTCACCACATACCTTTGTGAGGAACGTGAACCTGAACTGCTGTTCCCGGACCGTTCCGGATGAGACGAGGTTGGAGACCTCTGAAAAACGATTTCATTGACCGAGAATTGTTCCACTGTGAGCCTTCTGCAATTTTCAGTTGAAATGTATGCGCTGTGAGTGTTGAAAAGTTAGCCTCAACTCCTTTTGGTTCGTCATTGAACTCCAGTGTCTGGGCACATAACTTTTGCACAATACCTCAACATTCCAGATCACCAAAACGGTGGCTCAACAATAAGGTTACAAGATGTAATTTTTTACTTTCTTAAGCATCACTTCTGATCAGAGAGCCATACGACTTCTTCGACATTGGCCTTAGCACAGAGGATACGTCTAGGTTCATGAGAATACACGTACAGTACAAGTTACTGTTCAACATTTGTTTCGAAAACCTTCCGAGGTCGGACGTAATGATGAGAAACATTCGTTGGATTGTAAAGTCATTCCATTAGCACAGTTATTAAAGGTTTGTTATAAATGAATGATTGCCACAAAATATATTAACTATGACTGCATGCTTGTTCAGATACCAGGTCTTATATTTTCTGTTTTTCTTTTTCACATCAATTCTGATCATTTAAGACTTTCTCAAAATTCCTGAACTAAACTTACCGCATAAAGATGAACCTAAATGTTAAGTATTTGTGTTACGGTAAAAACAAAAAGGATATGTGTGAGGCCAGATGGAAGTTGCAAATAGGAAACTGTAGCAGATAACAGACCTTCATTCAGCTTTTTTCTTTAATATCGCACTCTTTCCAATCGCAGAAATTTATATTTTATCCTGGAGTTTTCCAATTAACTGCTGATTGTAGTTTTGTTGATTGCTTACATTTTTAATATATTGTTGTATCTGTCGAAGACGGTCACACTCGCTTCTACAAGAGGACGAATGTAGGTCTTAATATCTTGAAGAGAACGAACTAAATAAAGATTTAAATAAACGGTAAATTAAAAACGATAAATTAAAAAAATTAAAAATTGAACAAATTAAATAAAACATAAATAATAGCACGGCGAACTAAGAACAGCTGGAAACATTCACAAGGTTTTGGCAAACAGTGAAAAGTTTTGAAAAGGCAAGCTTCTAACGCTAGCAGCTTTACGTTAGAACACTTGTGGATCATAAGGGTACCGCTCTCGTAGATAAGTCGATTTTGCAAACAAATCCATTGGCGATTTCACTTCAGAAAGTCCATAGAAAATCATAGCAATAAATACAAATAAATCCTTAATAAAAATAAATCATAAAAAGTCGTAAAATAAATCATGTTCACAGAACATTGATCTACGGTAGTAAGTCATGTTTGTTAATTAATGTAATGGTAAGCTTAGTTGTGCTAATCATTAATGCTTCCACGGGAACACATTGTGTCACGAGAAATCGAGAGTTGTTCGAGGCGCAAACGTGCAACGCCCTGCTTCCGTGGCGCAATAGGTAGCGCGTTCGGCTGTTAACCGAAAGGTTGGTGGTTCGAGCCCACCCGGGAGCGAGACTTTTGCGAGTTTTGTGGCGCAGCTAGACTTAACGGTATGGTTTGGAAGTAGTGTCCGCTTTACCGCATTTTGCTTAAACTATCATACATCGATTCAAAGACTGTTTAAAGTTGTTTACTCTGCTTGGTGCTACATGAAAGTCACCTTCGCTTCGAAAATGTTCATGATTCTCGTGATTGTTTCGCGAGGCTCGATGTCCAGTCCCGATCGAAAATCGACCACAATTATTTATGGGTGCGACATGGTCTTCAGAAAGGGTTTATGTGGTCGGTGAATGCAACTGCTCAGCAGACCCTTTCTGTCGTCTTAAAGAATCTATTTCTTGTCGTTAGTGGAATTGATAATGATAAAACTTGTAAAATTAAAAAACCAATGGACAAACTGTCACTTTATGTTGCGAAAAATAGGGCAGAATTTCTCTATCTACTGAATATCTAGTGAGTAGACATCCATTCCTACGATTCAATCGTGTATGCAAATGTATGCTGGAAACACATTTCTTGTGTTGCATTTCTATTCGCATGCCCCTCCTTAACGCCTGTCATCCATTTCTGGGCGAACTACTCTTCAAGCCCTGATCTCCTCTATAGAATTCCATGTATAGACTGGTGCATTCGCTATAGATGATTGATTCAAACACGTTTTGAGTCATTTTCCGGGGTTTTAGCGAAACATTTAGAATACAAAAGACATCCCTATTTTGTACGTCAGAAAAAATGTTCCAGGAAATAAGTTCACTTTAGTAGTGATGTTTAACTTTCTGCTAAGGCTACGTAAGTCTTTTCAATACACTTTTTTGGAAACCTCTTTACTGTAGGTGATCGATTATTGAGCAGCAAAATCTCCATCATTTTTGGAACAATATAATGCTTTGTCAATAATAGCTGTGAAGTTGGCTGAGTTTACGTCGTGATTGTCTGAGAGCTACAGCACGAAAACTTTAATGACAGTGGTGGTATCGCTGTTGTCATTATCCGTGACTCCGTGGCACAACTGGCAGCGCGTTCGACTGTTAACCGAAAGGTTGGTGGTTCAGGTCGCCCCGGGAATTTTTGCATTTCTTGAAAGTTGTCCTTCTTATTATAGAAAATCCAAATAATAACATATCAATCCTAAAACGCGTCTATCTACAGGTTAGGATGTTGATACATCCTCTTGATTTGAGCAAGCTCTACCAGTCTGGCCTTTTTAATATATTGGACCTCTGTGGCGGTAGCACATGTTGTTATACGCATTCTGAAGCTGAAGCTTTGAATCGTTGTAGTCAGGCTGGTCAAGAGGGATAATCATAAGAAAAGTGAAGTTTCAAGAACATTTCATTTGCTCCTCGAAATAACACAAATGCGTAAGCAAAGCATGTTGAGATACAATGAGATGACAGGAAGAAAGGTAGATATGCTGAGAAAGGTGAGGTTAAGAAAAAGAAGAAAAAAAACGAAATCGATCTGAATGTCCAGTAAACAACTTCAGACGGCCTTTGACTCGATACATATTGCTTTAAACGGAATGGTTCAAAGCGGACACTACTTCTAAACCATCCCATTATGTCTAGCTGCGCCGCAAAACTACGCAAAAGTCTCGCTCCCGGGTGGGCTCGGACCACCAACCTTTCGGTTAACAGCCGAACGCGCTACCTATTGCGCCACGGAAGCACGTCGGTGCACGTTTGCGCCTCCAACACAACTCTCGCTATCTCGTGACGCAGTGTGTTCTCGTGGATGCACTCGTTATTTCCACGACTAACGATAAGCTTAGATAACAATCAGGGCCTAATACCGTAGCTCAATTTTCTAAAAATTCTAGAATTTTATACCAATGAAGTTGCCAAGGGATTCGTTGGCAAAATCTACTTTGATATGAGAGAAGTGTCTGTATTGAAAAAAATTATTCATGACCCATAAGCGACTAACGTAAAGTTCCTAACGTTAGAAGGATGTTTTTAAAGCTACTGTTCTTTCGCTTTGCTTTGCTTCTCCTATCTTCTACAAGTTTTTTTTTCTACAAAGTTGTTACCGCACACTGACAGTCCTCCCAAGACTGTTTCTGTAAACGTAGTAAACAACATATGCATAAACGAATACAGTTTCAGCAAAGAAACTCACGGCGTCCCGCGACTGTCCGTGCCTATCCATGTTCTGCAGTAGTGAGAGAATAGCCTCCTTGTTGGAGAGGAGGAACGCTTGAAGACCTGAAATCGGACGGCATTCGCTGCGATGACTAAAGGGAATAACATGCGGTTTTTTGGACCAGAGGGGAGACGACTGGCGCGAAACGCGCTGGGAAAAGCTCATCGCAGCGCAGCTGGTGACCGTATGAGCTGAAAGGCATGTGTGGGGCTAGCCGCTGAGGTCTGCTGAAGACGTGGCAGGCGGCGACGAGAGACATATGAGCGCCATCGCCGGGAGCCGAATACGTGTGCAGCATGGCGAGTAGCAACACGTGGAGCCTGGATTTGCATCAATGCCACGAGAATCGATCGATGTCAATTCTGGTAGAAGCGCTCTTCATATTCGTGATACATGTCCGTGTGTGTTCAATGACTGCGTCGATAGAAGGAATCGTCGCGTAACGAAATCGTCATCCGAACAGCGTTCGCTATCGCCTTCTGGCTGGGCTGTTTCGATGCAAGTTTGGAACGTATATATAGGCAGCACACGACGAATACATAGTTGGTGACGAATTCAGTGAAGCATTTTCCATCAAATTGGGTTCCAATTTTTTCATATTCCTCACCCACTACATATGAGTGCATTTCCGAATGTAACGAGAAAAATAGTTGCAATTCAGGTAGAATAAGTAAAGATTGGGATTAATGTGTTTTGAATGTAGAGGAAGTCAGCTGAATTTTGCTGCTGATGCTTCTCAAAATTCTCGTCAATAAAGTGCGCATAAACACAACACCATTTTTTGGGACCATCTGTAAGAACAAGCAGAGGTATGCGTCGGCTATATGTAGCGGTTGTGAGGACGACAGTAGGGTGAATATCACTGATTCAAATGAACTGGAGCTTAAGGGAGTTCAACTGATAACCAATAATACAAACGAAAACCTCTTAGGATTGAATGAGAATCCATTGACCAAATGCAGGCTACTGTTGCGCTGTTTTCACAGTTATTTCTCATTTACTGGTAAGTCCGCAAACCATGTGCTATTAATGAATGTATTGCCATATTATTATTTACTATTCTAACGCTTTTTGGTGTTTCTACCTGTGCGGCTACCACCACACTATGAACAGATACAAATAAATGAAGGATTCCGTAGGAGCTGCGCATTTAAGACACAACCGTTGACAACGGAAGCCTAATCTTTGCCTCGTCGCGCTTGACGGTTTCTATCTTTTAAAAAAGCCCAATCACAATTAAACTAAATTAGTCCGAATTCGCCGACGACATTTTGGGAGCAAACAATCTAAAAACGCCACTGCAAAAAAACGATAAGAGACTGTTACGGCCAAAGATGGAAAATTCGAAAATGTAAGCAGGCCTTGTAGAAATTGGCGGGCGAACAAAGCAAATATCATTTAGACGCAAAGCCCTAAACATTTTCTACCAATTTAGCATCAGAGTTCGGAATACCAAAGGAGTCTTTTCGTATATATAGAAAACACGAGATGCACTTAGTCCATACTTAGGCTCTAGTGCTTTGTCAAATGTCGATGACTGTGGAAGTTGGTGGCTTCTTTTTCATTGCGCTAATTTCTGTGCCTGATATCGCAATCGAAAGAGGAGCCATCTGTCTCATGCACCTTAAGCCGATCTCCTTTATGGGCCCTATAGGCCAAATAAGCATTAAAACTGCCTCAATAACACCCTTAAGAGGTAGAACGTAAGGCGGTCCCGCAAAGCAATTGACTAACGGTGACAGTTACCCTTTATCCATATATTCTTGTAGAGCAATGAATGTTATAAACCAAGTAACCTTAGACAAAATAAAGAACGGTCGACAAGCGTTTCGGCAATAGGTGTCCTTCTCGAATATCATGAGACCTGTGCTCCCTTCTCGATGGATAATTTTTGCTGATTCGCAGTTTACTCTAGTGCATCATCTAGTGCATCACGCAACACAGCGTAAAGATTACTAGGGAATGCAGTGGTTAGATCGTTGTCTAGGAACGAACGATGGTAAGATATTGCAACTGCAGAAATTTACCACATGAACGTTCTTGGATTTGGCAGTTGAAGACTTATTTAGACAGTAGTAAATTCGGGGCACATCGCTTGACTGCTATCATTTTTTAGTGCCTCTGCGAAGGATTCTGGAGTGAAAACCTATCCTTGGTCAAGAAAATGACAAAAATAGCTTACGACAAGTTGAAAGCGGTAGTAGCCCAAACATCTACTCTTAAAAAATCTTTGTTATATAGCTTGTCCAAGGAGTTTTCGTCTTCGGTAAAACAGTCACAATTCAGCCGTGCTATGGTAACAGGAATTTGACCCGTTTTACTACATTACTACAATTTTACTACAATTACTACAAAATACGGAAATGTTCGGTTAGACGCAGTATTTAAATAGAAAATGTAACGTGTTCTTCTGGAAGCCATACAAGCACAATCCTAATTCCTCCCCTTTTTCCCATCCTAACCCATATTTTTTTTGCTGAGCGTTGGGTTGTATTACAGGTACCAAAGCGCGAACTGCTATACTACAGTTTTATGCTCTATGCCCTCAAAAAATCCAGGAACCCAAGTAAGCACGCGCTGGGAGACGGTGTGTTCCCTTACATCTTTCTACATCTATAAAAGAGCTAATCCACCCGTCTAACCCCTGTCTTACTGCCCATCTGTCCGTTGCAAAAAGAGTGGCCAAAGTAAGGGCTTCACATCTCGACCAGTATGATTGATCGCTGCTTAGGATTAGCCTTTCAAGGTAGAAGTTAGGTGCATAAATGAGTCATGACTCGGCTTCACAGCAAAAAAGCATTGTTGATGGATTTGTTCAGTTTTCCCCAACCTAACGTTTGGCGCCGCTCGGCCGCTGAACGTCTGGTGGTGGATAATCGAGTATGTTTTTTCGCAAGCAGAGCACTCGCTATAGAAATAAAACCACCATATGAGCTCCGAGAACATACGATTGCAAGTTGGCAATTCTATGAAGCTAGAGGTGGAACAACCTGTGCAAATGGATTGCCTTGCGAGCGGTTTCGAGGTCTACCTGATGCTAGTTCTGCATAACAAAAGTGAAGTTGTTCTTGAAGCTTAGCGCTTAAGAATTAGATGGATGATGGTGAGATGATAGGATAAAGTGGCAGAATCAATACTGTATGACTAGTTATGACTAGTTAAACTGTGCAGAACGGCAGTTCCGCTTTAGAGTCAAAAATTTTCTCAAAACGCAGCACCTAGGCCACTTTTTAAATACAGCTGAGATGCTGTAAAACGCGTACGACAGCCTGATGAAATTCAGAATAGTTTCACAGAAAAGTCGTTTCAATGATATGGTGCGAAATACGTCTCACAGGCGGCGCTGCCGATGTTCAACGAACTGAACTATGAGACGGAGCCCGTCCAAGTTTTCGAAATAGTTCCGCAATTAACACTACCAATTAACACTCTTCACTTCTTTTGGTGAAGTCGAAAAATGTGCAGAGACGCCTCTGATATTGAGCCAATACGGTAACTGGTTTCGTATGCCATGGAATGCCAACAGTGAGATAAAGGAGATCGCATTGGAAGCTACACAGAGATTTTAGTACTTATTAGAGCATAAACTTCGATGGATGTCGGTGAATTGATGCCAGACTTGTCTGGGAAGGATATAGCGCTTGTCGGCTGACCACCGCAAGTCATTCTATGGCCAAATACGCATTGAAATCGCCTCCACGATATCACGTAGAAATAAAATGCGCGGCGCATCCCAAAAAGGATTGAGCAACGCAGTCCTTTATCCTAATTAGAGCATATAACAAATATAGGGTCAGTGCTAAGATAAATCATTTTAAACATACAGGCTAAGAACGTGCATTCAGTTTTGGATGCCCTAATAGTTTCGGATCAAATCTGTAGTTGTGAAGAGAGAGCCCTACTGCGGACTACGTCGTGTTTCTCAGCAGCTATTTTCAGCAGGGGAACAGCAAAGTTGACACAGCTGGACGTCGGATTGTTGACCGATGCAGTTCTACGAAGCATTTACGAATTTAGGAATTGCGATTTCCACCAGATCTTCCACATCCATGTGAACTTTCTCAGACATATCTCAAGCCGCGCGTTTGATCTGAAGTTGGAAGCCGACCATTAAAGCGCAGAATACGAGTGAAGACATGTTTGCAAGTAAAAAATCGATTACATTTGAAAAGACTTATTTCATCGAACCTTACCCTTCGCTTTAAGCCCCACAATATTCTTCGGAAGCCGAATGTCGCGATGATCGAATAGCATGTGAAAACGAATGCTCCAACTTTTCAAGGATTCCCATGAATGAGTGTAAATAAATAATGCTAGTGCCCCCAAATTTGATTATAGGTGCATCTGGGGCGAACATCGGTGAATGGTACGAAGCAATGTAACACTGTCTATGCGAGCAGTTTACGGAGATAATGCCTAAAACCAATCATAACGCCGGAAAGACTAGTGGTTCCGTCGTATGGCTCATACGTTGGTCAACGATCTCGTATTCAGACGTCTAGTGTTAGATAGCAGCTGATCGTTGACAGTTTTCAAGTTTTTATTGTCTTTTTGTTTTGTTGTTGTCGATTACACTGCACACGAACAACAGTCGTGTATTGTATAAACAGACAAACAAACATCATTCTTGTACAATACCGCAAACGCTATTAAAGAAGGCGGAGCCGTTGCGTATTTCTGCCACATGGCGACCATGCGTCCAGCTTAATCTGTGCATGTTCAATGTGGGACATTTCGAATGCGATAATAGCGCAAGAACAGAACAATAAGAAAGAATCATAAAAACTGCATTGTAGAACGGGATTGTGTGATGGGAATGATTTTAGCAACGGAAAGTCTGCAGCTGTAACATGTTGTAACGGTTTAGTTGAACTTCCTGCGATTCTCTTCTCTCCTATACCAGACAGAACTCGAACCCGCACCTCCTGCTGAGCGGGCGGAAATGCCCTACGCCATTACACCACCCGCGCTGTTTGAATGAGCGCAGCATCCACACCTCGTGGGACCCGTCACCACTCACCCGCATATCGGGATCAGCCAGCCGCTGATATCAGCGTGAAGCCATTTGAGCTGATGGTCGAGATAGAAATGATTCAAAAAAAGTGAAAATTGAAACGAACAAATGTCAACAAAACAACAGGTTCGTTTCTTTTCATTCAAGTCGTTTCCTTCAAGTCAAGCTGCGCCGGCGGTTCAATGGCGTAGTGCATTTCAGCCCGCTCAGCAGGAAGGGCGGGTTCAAGTCCAGCCTGGCGCTAGAGTTTTGATCGCAGCAAAACAAAGTTATAACAGGTTACAGTCTCAGCTTACAGTCTCTCTTACAGTCTATACCATCCGCATCCTATACCATCGCCTTAAGGAAATTGCTTTGAATTTGTTCTCTCCCTTCTTTGGCGCACTAATTTAATTTGTTCCACACCAACCACATAGATTCTACTAAATTGGACACATAAAGGCTTAACTTAAAAAGTTCGTGGTGGCATCCGTATTTCTTTAATAATGAGAACAGGTACTCTGTCTTAGTTGTTCACTTGACTGAAATAACTCACAAGAAACCAGTATGAGTAAACAATGCTCTTCTAGGCTATCTGAGAGGATTTGGCGTTTGCATCTAACTTGCCCTCGTTACTTTTGGAGCATGTCATCACTATGTAGACTCCCGCAACCCAAATGGTTGGCTTCTGAAATCCTGCTTAATGTCTAATGCTGCCGTTTTAATGTTACATTGTTCCTGGTTTGTGTTTTTTTTCATTTTTTTAGACGCATGGCCTATTTTTTGTTGTTCTCACATAGAGTGCGCGTCATTGAAACGCAGTCAAATAAATAAATAACACAGTCGATGAGGAGGTGACTTGACTGACGTTTAAGCTGGCAGCCGTTTATGACCGAAGCTCCATAGAAACTGACATGGAAACAAATCGAGACCTCCTATGCTGTCAGAATCTATGCTGAGCAGGGGACCAGAGAGTCAAGTTATTCAGATTTTCAGCATTTCTTTCAACTGCAGATGAACACATACAAAGGTTAAAGAATAGCAGATGAATTGCTATGATAATGAACATTTCAAGAGCTGCTTGAAGCTACATTTTTCACCACCTTCTGAGTTTTACATGAAGCCGTTACTCTTCCCGTCAAATTCCCAGCTACGAAAGCAGTAGTTAGGTCTACACGTTCTGGAGTGGAGATAAGCGAAATTCCCAAATATACCCGCCTATGTGAGCCTTTTTCTCTACGGAAAGCTCGGGAAGGTAGGAGAGACTATCAGATGAGGACCACAGATCAACATGCAGCAGTGTCTTCCATCCTATCTCACCATCTTCTTCTTATTGGATTATTTTAAACGAGAAGGACGCCTGCAGAGCAACGGACAGGAGTCGCCTGCCTTCAAAAAGAACCGCGAATCAATTCTGCGTTCGGTTCTTCGCCAAGACAACCAAGCCTTCCTTTTCCTGTTGGCCGGCAAATTATTGACAGGATTTTCTGGCAATGATAAAACACTGACTTTTCCATCGTCTGGCTGCAGCAACTCCGAGCATGGAAAGAACACCCGTTCAAGGTTCCTCTACGGCATTCTTTGAAGCGCATTAGAAAAAACATTAGATTTCTGCCGATCATTGTCCTTTGTCTTCATTCCTCAAATGAGTGGACGCCTGAATCGGTGTTTGATTTGGTGTTTGAGGGAAATCTCAGGCGGAATCCATTGCAATTCGGTGCTACTTCCTAGCCGCGGAGACAGTGCGAGGATGGCTGTGGCGTCCGCTCGTGAGCAATGGCCTTTGCAACACTGCAGCCGTCCATAGGTCGTTGGCAAGGTGTAAAAAAACGTCTGCATGGCTCCACGGAGCGATTTTCTCCAGGCCGCTGAAAAACACTGGCCTTTTCTACAAAATAGGCGCATTTATTTGTTTATTTATAACTGCCGACTGTGAGAGAAGGCCCCCAGAGTTCCGAGCTTCGTCAACGTTTGAAGATCAGCGACGCTGTCGCTTGGACCAAGTCGTTGAAAATTAGAGGAGCTAAGCATGTAATGCGCTTCGCAGACACCCGCTGGACGAGAGCCGTCACCGACTGGATTCCGCGGGATGTCAAGAGAACACCAGGATGCCCACCAACACGCTATTCGGACTTCTTCGTGAAAGCCCTGAACGAACGATATGACGCTCTTCGTGTCCTTCGAGAGAGGAAGATTCATTGGAGTATTCTGGCACGCTACATGGACGAAAAGAGACGGTGCTGGTGCCCGCTCGAACAACTCCATGATCAACGGGACGACAGGTGATGGAGGTGATAATTGTACCTTAAGTGCACTCATAAACCAGATTAATAACAAACGCAACAATCTTGAACAATTTCAGTTAATTGACACAAATCAACAAAAAAAGCATAATGTCATCCTGCACTGCAATTTCGTTTTTCACCTTTCCAGTGTTTTGCAGTCATTCAGAATCCCAAACACAGGGAGTGGATGGTTGCAAATACATTAGGAATATAACTAATACCCCCACCCCTCATACCTGAGACTGTTCTCTTCCCTCACATGTGACGCATCACTGGGCCCTCGAGCACATTGGTTAGAGGGGGAGGGGCAATATACCACTTGCTTACCCGAACTAAAGAAATCCACCCAAATCCGACATTTGTCATCTACATATTTACACCCAAATATGTGCTGCGGGATATCAACGCAGTAACGCTGTAACTGACAAGGAAACCGAAAAACAAATGAAGCAAAATTTTGAGCACCATAATAATGATCAGAATCTACCCGCTTTGCCGTTTCAAGAAGAAAGAGAATAAATATGTCCTAGTTTCATAGCGTTTTTCAAATAAGTATATTTCAGTCTAAAATTATGCAAAGGGTCTTCCATCCATTCCACCAAACATCTCTTTTTCATGTGCTTGCCTATTGCGTCTTTTAAACTCTGTTGTTTGTTTTGGCTAGGTTATGATCCGTGCCTTGAATAAATAAATAAATAAATAATCTCGCCATAGGGTAGGTAAAAATGCTCTTCCAGACGTCCTGTGAATTCAGGCGATAGCGCAATTTCGAGGAAAAAATGAAATAAAAATCTTCACGTTTGATACGAGGATGAGTTAGGAAAATGCATTCATGTTTAGATCGGCAAGAGAACCTTACTGCATTATAATAGCAGAGCCACCTGGCCTAGTTGCCTTTCCAAATTACCTTTCCCACAAATGTAAGCGAGGACTAGTGACTTGCCCCGTATTTTGTATTTTCACCAGCTAGAAGTATTCCATGCTGTTCCAAGGCACTGTATCTAGTTAAGAGTTCATACCCTTTGTTCGCAATAAACGACCTTTTAAGAAGCCGCTCTTCACTCCCTTTAGGCTTGAATATTTGAATCGTCTCGGTTGACGAGCCACTTGCAGACCTTTCACTGTCACATATTCGCTTGATTCGTGAACAGCACTGCGAACAGCGGCATAAGAAAAACGAATTCTAGCTCGTTAGCAACGTCGATCTGTTCCTACACTAATCCTTCACGGATTTCCGCATACTCTGCATCTGCAAACTACGGTTGAAGAAAAAAAGCTACGATTTCCTGTTCTAAAAACACCTATTCGTCCATGCTCCCTCAGCCTTGCATGGATCTGTATCGTCATCCACTTTAGTGTTGTCTAGGAGAACCTACGTATTAAACGAACGTTGATTTTAATGCTAATATTTATTTATTTACTTATTATTTTTTTCTCGCTCACACGACAGACATTTTGCAGTCTCCAGCCGTTGTCCAAGAAATTGTTTAAACCACTGCTAATTAAAAAAACCAACACGTAGGAAAGATTGTCGACGCCCAAGGATTTTGAACAGAAATTAGATCAAACCAAATATTCGCTGTTTCTGACAGAGTTTAGCGACGAAATAAAAAGTCAGCACTATTACAATTTAATGCGCCGACTCAACATCGTTTTCTTTTGGAGCGATACTGTTGAGATTAGGATAAGGATAAAGGACGGCGTTATTCAATCCCCTTCGAGATGCGCCACGCATTCTACTTCTACGGGATGTCGTGGAGGCGTGTTGAATGCGTATTTGGCCATACAATGACTTGCGGTGGCCAGCCGATGTACAAATCAGTGCTTTATCCTTCCCAGACGAGTCTGGTACCAATTCACCGACCTCGGAGGGATGGAAGGCTTGGTTGGCCTGGGCGGTAAATCCGAACCAGGAACCTGGTATCGGGTGCAGGCGACAGCCGGCGCTTCCTCCGACTGCGCTCCACGCGCCCAATGTTGAGATATAAGGACGAATCCCTGCGTAGCGCGCCTTTGTCGCAAAGATAAGAATGAGGAAAAGTACAAAAATGAACCAAAATAAGAATCAGAATCAAAATCGGAATCGGATGGTTTGCCTACCAGATTTCTGAGAAATTCTGCAAGACTTCTATTTGGTAAGTACGCTATAGGAAAGAGGATATTTATTGCTGTTGTAGCAGTGCTGTTGCGTACAAAATGTCATAGATATGATTGAGTGTCCGATGCATGCCACTGAGGACGTCCTGCTGGCTGATTCATAGTTTTTTCTTACACGTCTTTACTGTGTACGCTCGTGACTTTTCCAACGAACAAAAAAATCCAATAGGACCATAAAGGGTGACCTTAAAAACAGATTCTAGTAGCAGAAACATCTTCCAGAAGGTCGTTGTCTTGGCAGATGAAATTGTGCTAACCTGTAGCGGTGTCATATTTCTGCGCATTTCTGCAACAAAGCGAGCTGCCGCGACTTTTTGTTCAGCTGCTAGTTACACAGCATTGACGGAAAGCATTGACGAGTGTGCTCTTATTATTCGACAGCACTAATCGACATGAGTAGGAGGCATATTGGTTTAAACCAGGCCTTGCGAAATGCGAGCAGCATCCTGTTTCTGCCAACAGCTTGGAAACACTTTGATCGCTTCTTTAACCACTTCTACACAAGGGTTTGATTCAAAGTTAAGTTATTAGTGAGTGCTTTATGCTGGAAAGTTAGCTATCCGCTTGCCTACCACTGAGACGGCTTTATAAACTTGAGTGAAAAGACGAGCCCAATATTCGTTCTCCTTTCTTCAAAACGTGTTTTTAGTCTTATTTCGACTTATCGGACCACAATTATGTTGCATAGAATTTTTTTACAGCACTTTGCTGCTGCCAAGGAACGCTAACCCTGCAGGATGAGCAGCCCGGTTAGGTTTCCATTTCCATTGAGAGTACACACTGTTTCTGCTTGACTAGATCTAGTAAGTCCACCAAACCTTTTCAGGTTGGCATTGAGTGATTCTTCTCCCTTCTGGAGATAGATGCATCAGTTATGACTTGTCAAGGTAATAGAATCCTAATTGAATCCAGTGCAAGTGTTTTCTACCAAGCCCCTAATAGAGGAGTTGAGCTTTCACTCGTGGAAGAATGGAGCACAAATTTTCCCTGTAAATCGCGCCCCACAGAATAGCAATACCATATATCGGTGACCCATTATAAGGGTCTCTATAAGCTTTCAGGGGTATGCCCTCCTGCCCAACAGTACGAAAATTTGTGAAAAGTGAAAAACGTAATTTTTCAATTTTTCAATTAGTCAATTAACTCAAATTTTCATAAAACGGGAAAAATGGTTCGGCAAACCAAGTTAAGGAATCAGTTCCTCTAAGTGGTATGCAAAAAAGTTAAGAATCTTTTTCGGCTCGTGTTGTGAAAACCTGAAATGAGCTTCCTGCATCAATCCTCAATTCTTCATCAAAAAACGTTCAACTACAAGCTAGAAAATTTCCTTAAACAGAAAGGATATTTATGAAGTTACCTACGAATTGGTTTTTTCTTGTAGGAATACAAGATATTTTGTTTGAATATATAGCAGGCTTTTCAGAGAATGAAATGTTAAATCGCTATGAGAAAGGAGCACTTTCCACTTTATGATATTCATCGAAGAAATCACTTTTGCCAATAATTTTGTGCAGAACAGATTTTGCGCCACTTTTTGGCTTAATAAATGTTCTGTTCTGTGCATTTCTTTCTTTGGGACGTTATGTCAGGAACTTTCGAGCAAAAATGTTTATTTCGAGTGCATCATTCCGAGTGCAGCAGAGAAAATTCTGTCGTAATGACGGATCTGTCGAAACAAGACAAAAACGGCTCAACTCACTTCCGCAGCAAAGCAAATATAAGTTAAGTTATGTACTTAGAACAGTCTAATCGAATTTGTTAAACTTGCTTTACACAGTCAGAAGAGCGCATTATCGGTCAAGGCTCTGTTAACTTCAAATAAAGGGTTTAAGCACATAAAGTAAGTGAAAAGCGGGTGTTTAAGATCACAATGCCAGCCATTGTGCAGGTGGGCTCAAACGTTCCGAACAACTCCCTGATGTTATCGAAGCTACTTGCCCGATTACTTATCTCAGCATAGTCACGACGTCCATTCTACACAACCACTGTTCATTTCTTGTTCAGCTCAAGTGCTCAATTACCCAGGAAGCCCCGAAGTCAATTTGTCATACACTGGTAATGCTGCAGTAGTCCGTCACTTGCCAGCAGTGTAAGACGATCTGCCCGACAGCACATGAGTCCGAGCGAGCGCTGTTTTCAGATCAGCCGCATCCAGCGTTTTGGTTGGTGTACGTGGTGGTTTGTGGAGTTGACTTCATCCCCCCCCCCACGCACTGACCGCGGCACAACAGCTGACTTTTTGTGTGGTCGCTGACATTTTTTCAACGCGATCGCTGTTGCAACATCATAGACTGAAGATTTTTCAGTGCAAAAATGAGGCGATCTGAAGAAAAACAGGAGGAATGAATGCGAAATCCTGATTTAGCCGTGTTTGCTTTCCGTACATTCAGTACGCAAAGCTTCGAAAAAAGGATGCCCTGTTGGAATGACTATAAAACATCCTGCCTTCTAGGCAAAACAGCGACCCCAAACGCATATTGAAGTGCAAAGCAGTTCTTTCGGCTTGTCACACATGGAAAACGCTCTACGTTTTCGACCGAAATATCGCTCTTCTTCTTGAATCCCAGTTCGACGCCAACTTCCGTGAAGCGCTACAACACTAGAAGGCAAGGGCTGTAGTTTCCTGTCATTGTTGTAATAATGGCAAGAATGCAATTTCTCCTAGTGGGTGGGGGGGGGGGTGCTAGAATAGTGGATCAAACACACGCACAGGATAGCGCTTCCTGGCATGAAACTGCAAAGCGCTGGCCGCTTACCGCTTGAAAGCTTTCTACAAAGGAATGACCTTAGGCGCATATATCAACGGTAAAAATGAACTGACGAAAAGGACTACGAGAATCTCAACGCCACTGATCAGATAGTAGAAAAATATGTTCCACTTCTACAAAGTCCTTAACTAAATTAGGCGGACTGAAAATTTACCATGGCATCGCACAGTCACACAAGACAATACGCTCAAAACCGAATATGCAAAAATATTGTGGCCTTAAGGAATCATAAGCTTGATCACACACCTACGAAGCAGTGATTTTGCACTTGCTTTTTTTCTAAATTTTCGGTGAAAGGAAAGTATTGCCTTGAGCGGCTGTGCGATCCCACAGTAAACTACCGGTTCCCCAGCTCGGTAGATTCAATGACTTTTTAAAAATGGAACAAAATTCTCTACCTGTTTGGAGAGTGCGGATTCTCATAAATGCACCCATTTTCGGCGTCCCTGACACACCTGAGACCCTTCTCCTGTTAGTATGCTGTCCTTGAATGAACGTCTACATTTGATTTTGGTGCCTTTTCGAGCCGATAGAGTGAAGTGTCTCTGCTTACTAGTATGAGTCCAATATTTCTACAGCATGAAGTACGAACAAAAGGCTGAAGTGTGAAAGTGATCCTTTTTGGTACGCCTTCAGACATGTTCAGTGTTGCGCAGCCGATAGAAAAGGGTATGCTTGTCCCACTCAGGAAAATCACGTAACATTCACTAAGCACAAACGGATGAAATGCTTTACTGGTCTGACCGGAACCTAAGATCGATTCGAGGTTCAGAGAATTTGGGGGGGGGGGGAAAGAATTTCACATCGACAATATCTCGCCAATTAGCGAAGATTTCTCTTGCCTACAAGTTAGGCTCAAGCTTCTTGGACCACGCCATCCATCGAAATTTTTTCCTGCAACCGAGGAAGACTAATATTTCTGCCAATGTATTTCAATGTGGTACTAGTAGGGAGTTAATAGTAACTTCATGTTAAGTGCTTTCCAGCGAAGAGCTGTGCAATTTTCCATAATTAGCTCTCCTTAAGTTTCGAGGTTGAGGTTTCAAAGGGAATTATCTTTATTATTATGCACCAAAGGTCTGAAAGCATTAAATGCTTCCGTCGAGAACGCACGCTTAAATGACGTAACCAACATTGTTGTGGATTTGGGTAACCTGCTCTGATTTCAACAACGAGACGGACAGATGAGGGAAATGTATATCTTATCTGTACCTTGAGAATGACTCAAGTATTTTTGAAAAAAAGGGCTTGAACAACTTGTACGCGTATTCAAGTCCCGTATGGCTCCAGAGAATTTTGACAGCAATAAAACTTCGCTATAACGATTGCGAGAATGTTTGAACCTACAGCTCAGACTGAAGCAAAGGAGCTTTTTTGCTGACTTTGAACAGTCGGGTGTGTGATTTCTCTATGCATGCATGTATGTCTTCTAGGGCGCATGTGGCGCAGTCGGAGGGAGTGCCGGCTGTCGCGTGCACCCGATTCCAAGTTCCTGGTTGGAATTTCCAGCCCAGGCCAACCAAGTTTTCCATCCCTGCGGATTTGGTGAATTGGTACCTGACCTTTTTGAAAAAATCAAACACTGAATTGTCCCTCGGCTGGCCAGCATAAGTCATCATATAGACTAAATATGCATTCAAATCGCTTCCACGACATTCCGTAGAGGAAGAATGCGTGGCGCATCCAAAAAGGGATTCAGTAATTCAGTTTACCGTTTATATGTCTTATACCGTGTATGTCTCTATATGTACCATTTATATGTCTTCCGAGGGTTGCATTAACGCAGTCGGAGGAGGTATGTACACACGTCGTGAATCAACCTTTTTCCTCTGACCGAGTCCCTTCTGTTTCCTGACTATTATTTCTAACGATGTATTGCAATGGGAGAATAGTATCAAGCTAATGAGAACTTCAAGCGAAGTGTCGTCCAGAGTAGAGTTGTGCGTTTTTTCCTAATTCTTTAGGTTACCAAGTTGAGGTCAAGAGTTCGGATGCCGCCAGACCAACTAAGCCTTCCCATTCCTCTAGAAAGGCGTACCAGACCTATCTGGAATGGATCAGCACTGAATGTTCATCTGTCGGTCATTCTATAGGACATATACAGGTGTAACTTGCCCCTTCCCCTCCCCTGATGTCCTGAAGAATAAAAATGCGTGGCGCATCCCAGCCAATAAAGTAGTCTTCCCGGGATACGGCCCTACCTCTGCAAACGCTGTTCTCTCAGCTTCAGCTGCACTGGGGTGTCTCCAGCTCTACCCAGTGCCCAGCCTAACCCATCCTCTGCGGGAGCCTTCTGTCACAGTTGCACTTTTCCTGCAGCTCTTTCATGCTTTCTTCTGTAAAAGCGACGTCCTTCGCGTCGAGGACGATTCTGAGCGTATCATCCCTTATGTTGAATGATGCTTCGTCGTGATATTAAGTACAAGCGCTGCGATGCACCTAACGGCGTGGTTCGCACTAGGTCGCAGTCCCGAAAAGTGTCAGAGAATCAGCCAAGAACAAAGGTCCACTGTAGCAGCCACCATTCCAGGTGAGCACCAAATTGCAACCGAAGAAACCGGAAGTAGTGCACTGGAGAAAATATGGGATCGTCATGTCAAGTACAAGCTCTTACTTGTAGAACCAAATAGCAAGAAGCTACCTAAGTGATGTTACTTGCACTTCGAACAGAGGTTCTTGGTTCAGGTTCCACTCGGAAAAGCCTTCCACCCTTCCGGGGCCGGCAATTTGCTACAGGATTTGTCTGGGAATGATTAGACGCTGACCTGTTCATCAGCTGACCCGCAAGTTATTGTTTCGGTCACAAATGTACGCATTTAAACCACTTCTACGACATCCGAAAGGAGCAAAGTGGCGCATCCCACATAGGTATTAACCAACACCGTCGTTTATCCTTTATCCCTTGAAAAGGCGGCGTTTTGTAAGTTTCGATTTGGCTACACAAATACGCTCTTCAGGGACTTCTACTGAAGTTTCTTGACATTATGAACTTATCTATTTCACTGCATTTTCAAATGCGGCTTGAACAATATTAAAGAAGTTGAGAACTTGTCAAGCTGAAGTCAGTAATTCAGCCGAATTATCTTCTTATCAATTCATGGATAAGCATTTATGTTAACCCTCCAAGGAGCAATCATCGGACATACGCTTTACTCCCCAAGTAACACCTGATCGTTAGCTACGGACAAGCTCAGTTATATAGCAGTAGGTCGCTTCAAAAAGAAACGGACTCCGCGTTGTTGTGCAAATTCTTTGTTATGAATACTGCTACTTCTTCACCGATATTCTAGTACAGTCAAAGGAACAAACATGCAGTGGTACAGCAGAAAGCTCCACTTCAGGTTCGCTCTCGCTCGCTGCTCGGAAGGCTTTGTTAGGAAGCAGGACGATACCCTAACCTTAAAACCTTCTTGATTCGCGCATGCACTGCACCCATCTGTGCACAAAACAGCGGTTTTCCTTCATTATTTACGAACGTTTGCTCTACTACGGTCAGAATAGGTTTTTTTTTCAACAGCGTCTACCCATGAAAGCAATGAGAGTCTAGAGTCTACAGAGAGCACAGCACACGACTATATAATTGAGTCTGCTCACAACTGACAATTATGTGAAAGCTACTGCGCATGCCAGCCGGTTGTTCCATTAAGGTTTATCACCCAACCGATAAGCCATCAAAGAAGTTTTTTTAATACTGCAAGAAATTAAAAAAAAAAGCTTTTGCTTCAATTTTTTACGAATGGTTTAAGCCGAACAATTTTAGGACCATGGGCAATGGAGCGCTGAACAACGAGGAAAAGCGGCATAACCATTATCTCTCAAAGAAAACGACACAGGCAAATACCGGGTGACTGGACAGTCTCAGAAAGCTGAGAAGGGAACCAAGGCTTTTAATATAGGACTACGCTTAGCGTACTCAAGGGTTTCGTTATGGGTGAGGCATTATAGATGGGATCCGATCGAAAATCTTCCGATAACTGGATGACTCGGATAACACTAATTTCGTAGACCCCAGATTTTTGGATGAATCGGATGAGGGCTATTTTGCGGGCCTCGGATTCTGGGATGATTCGGGTCGGAATATTCAAATCGGATATCCGAAAATGATTCATTCGATGTACTGGACCGACTAAAAATCTTTGGGTGATTAGGTCATTCGGATAACGCTAATTTCAGGAACCCGGATTTTTGGATTATTCGGATACGGGCAACTTCGCTTGCCTCGGATTTTTGAATGATTCGGATCGGGATATTGGATACCCGAAAATGATTCCAATGTTTTAGGGATATGGTACACCGAAATCTTCTTCTTCTTCTTCTTCTTCTTCTTCTTCTTCTTCTTCTTCTTCTCCTTCTTCTTCACCGTTTGTCCCGCTCTGCAGCAGGGTGCGCTATATGGTACACCGAAATCACCGGAAAATCTTTTTAGGCGTCTCGAAAAAATTTCGACCATGCTTATCCAGCATGTGAAGTAGCAGTATGTCCTGTATAAGGTCATTCGGAGAAGCGAGCAGGGGCAAGACTCAATGTCAGGTGTGTTGCAGCACTCTTTAGGATATAACGGAGAAGAGGGGAGGCGACCATAAGAACACGCCAAGATGAGTAGACGCAAGCGATACAACCGCCAGCAATGGTGCAAGAATACTGTTGACCCTATTCTATTCAGGGGTCTATCCCTTGTCTAACACAAATTTCAATGCATGATAAGCTCTTTCTTCTAATAGTAGCGCCCATGTCCAATGAAAGGTCATCAAAGTATACGAAAATAGGTAAACGAAATGGTCATTATTTCCGCTCAAGTCGCACAGGTGGGATCGTCGGCCATTGAAGGGCACTGCGGCCCCAGAAGCACACGTAAAAGTAAGAGATTATCTGCAAAGTCACGCAGTCTGGTCACTCACCGCGCATGGCAATCTCCGACTCCGAGTGCATGGTTCGGGCGGCGCATCCACTGGGTGGCGGAAGCGCGGCGTTGAGTGGACCGCGAGGGCGTTCCAGATCGGCGGCGGCCGACGGCACGAAGTCCCGACACAGCGAACTTCTCAGCGCTACTGCGATATTACAGCGCAGTGCAGCAACGAAGCGAAAAAGCGCAGTGCTTCCGGACAAGCGATGAGCTGTCGAGGGGCTGCTGGAGGCGGTGGTCGGCCGAGAATGGGGACGGCGAGTCAGGGCGCGCGTTCGGAAACGACTGCTCGAACGCGAATGAAAGCCCAGCCCGGTGAGCGACGCCGACAGAGAGTACGAACTAGGTCGTCGAATTCTGTCTCGAAGACCTGTCGCCTAACGTGCGATCTCGTCAATCGCCTCTACCATTTACTACCGCACAACTCGACTATCATATCAGCCTTCATCGCCGTCAGCGCCAGACCTCTCGCCGGCGCTGAACAACTGTTCGCGAGCATTCATCCATGTTAACACGTGGGCCGTGACTATCACATGAGACCATGCAACGGGAAGCGGTGAATTCGAGAGAACGGCTGCAGAACGAACTCGTCTCTTGCGATCAGACTTCGCTAGCGCCAGTTGCCGCTGCGCTCCCACTCTCAGCAGCGCAGAGAAGCGTTTCCAGAAGTCACAGCGATATTTCCCTGGCTTTATGGGTAACCCTGCGCCTGGCCTTTTTCACTTCACAGCCATGGTAACAGAAGGCACTGTAGTACTACTACTTCCCCAATTTCTTCGAATCAGCAGCAGCTTTCTGGTTCAACGTTGCCACAAAATCCGCTTTAAAACTCTCACGTATTACATATAGCTTTATTGCTTTCTTCCATGAATGTCATTCGATTTTTCAGGCCTTTCCTGCTATTAACTCCGACTCATTCCCTACTTTTCTCACTCTTTTCTCGCTTCCTACCATTAGTTATTCTCATATTCAGCATACCTTCACCTACAGCGCAACCGCAGCAGTTGTCGACTGTCGCTTGCACCTCTAGCGGGTTCAAGTTTCGGGTCTCTCCTATCACTCCAGATTGGCTGATCACTTTGTACTAAATCTATCTTGCAAGGAAGAACACCGACTTGTACTTGTACCTCACACTGTCCCCACAAGTAATTGGGTAGGCTAACCACGCATTTAAACAGCTCCATGAAATACCGTGGAAGTAGAGTGCATGGCGCATCCCACAAGGTAATTGAACAACGCCAAACGTTATAGTTTATTGGGCTCTTTTTTTAACTTCCACTGCTTCTGTCTCTGGTCTTACACCAATGGTGAGTTTAGCGGGTATTTTGCCTTACTGTGTCCTTCACCTTCCTGCAATCTCCTTTATTGGATCCGAATGAATCACTTTCGGATATCCGATTTGAATATCACGATTGGAATCATTCAAAAATCCGAAATCCACGAAATCGCCGTTATCCGAATCATTCAACTATCTGAAGATTTTCGATCGGACCCAATACATACCCCCCTATCGCTATTTTTCTTCATATCATCTTCATCAGGCACATGATAGTGCTGCCGGAGGAGACGTCAGCTTTCGCATGCAGCCGATTCCAAATTCCTGGTTCGGATTTCCCGCCTGTATCACCTGTCACCTGTCGTCCCGTTGATCATCGACTTGCTCGAGCAGGCGCCAGCAGCGTCTCCATTCGTTCCTGTCGCGTGCCAGAGTGATCCAGTGGATCCTCCTCGCTCGAGGGACACGAAGAGCGTCATATCGGTCGTTCAGGGCTTTCACGAAGAAGTCCGACCAACGCGTTGGTGGGCGTTCTGGTGTTCTCTTGACATCCCGCGGAATCCAGTCGGTGGTGGCTCTCCTCCAGCGGGTGTCTGCGAATCGCATTACGTGGCCGGCCCAACTAATTTTCGACGACTTGGCCCATGCGACAGCGTCTCTGATCTTCGAACGTCGGCGAAGCTCGGAACTCCGGTGGCCTTCTCTCACTCGCGTGAGTCGTGTCACTCCGAGCATCGGCCAACTAAACCTTAAATCCCTCCGGAGTCGGTGACTTGGAACCAAAGCTGTTCTAGGAAGGACAAAACACTGACTTGTCCATTGGCTTGTCACTGCAATTCACTGGGGAGGGGGACGTTCTGCCTGAAAGCGGCGCGGGCAAAGACGCGGGACAGTGCCTGCGGAGCCAATTAGCGTCGACTCGCGCGGTGACACCCGCCGCTTCGCACTCAGCCAAACAGCCCTCGCCGTGGAGGCGATGGTGGCTTGGCCGACCACGGGAGTCTGTAGGTCGACCAGATTTGGTGTGATTACAATCGATAGAGGGATAGGAGGCTTAGACGGCTTGCATTGGCAGTCCAGAAATTGGGATTGATCTGAACCCTACCATCTCCTATATCAGAATTTCGAGGTCTATCGAATGAGCCAGGAAGGAATCTTGCCTCATTAACTGTTTCTACAATTTTTTAGGCGCTGTGTAACTTCCGCCAATTATCAGTTTTTATTTATATCAGAATTAACTGCGAGGCACACTTCCAGGCTGAAATTGCGCGAGGAATATAATTAGAAAGACGGGAGACTTTCTAAGGGCACCCCAAGTGCTCAACCTTTTTGAAAACACATTTTGATCCTTCAGTACGTACAGCACGTTTCCAGTTTGAAATCGCACAGAGTTCGACTTGATAGTCGGTAGCCCTCCTAAGAACACCGAAGTACTCCAGTTTTTCAAGGAATTTCATGAGTGTTTCCTAACTCGTTAATTGGTGGAGGTGTCATTGGCTATGTAGGTACATTGCCTGAGGGGCGCGAGGTCAAAATACTGCTAGAAATCACAAACGACTGGACGAGCAATTTAAAGTATTGTGTGATGAAGTTTATTCTCCGTGAACATTAGATTTGATGAATCACCTATCCAGTCTTACCGTTAGTCTCGATATGTATGGAGTGTGCATTATGAAGATGCGTTAAAAAAATCAGTTACAAAATGCTAAAGAGATGTCGCGTTGAAACTAACGCTTTAAACTTCCTTTTAAAGATCTCTCGTCTATTTAATTGAAATCCTCGTGCAATTTTAGCCTGGAAGCATGCCTCGCATTTAATCCTGATATATGTGAATAAAGACCGATATTTAACGAAAAATAAACAGCGCCTGAAAAAAAAAATCGAAAGAATCGCTTCAATGGTTTTTGATTCTTTTCTGGATATTCGACAGAGCTCGAAATTCTAGTACAGAAGATGGCACCGTTTACATCAGTAGTATGGAAGCATGCCTCACAAATCAAAAACCAGCTTAATTTTGATATAAATAAGCACTGATATTTAACGAAAATAAACGCATAAAAGCCACCTGAAGGGTTATTTAGACAGGATAATTTCTAGCTCACTCGATAGAGATCGAAATTCTAATAAAGGAGATGGTAGTGTCCACATCAGTAGCCTGGAAGCATGCCTCGTATTTAATTCTGGTATAAATAAATAAAGATATTTAACGAAAGTTACACAGCGCCTGAAAAAAAATTGTAGGAAGGGTTAATGAGGAAAGATTCTTTCCTGGCTCATTCGATAGAGCTTGAAATTTTGATATAGGAGATAGTAGGGCTCAGATCAATCCCACATTATGGACTGCCAATGCAAGCCGTCTGAGCCTCCTATCCCTCTATCGATTGTAATCACACCAAATCTCGTCGGCCTACAGGCTCCCGTGGTTGGCTGTGTCAGAATCGCCTCCGCGGCGAGGGCTCTCTGGCCGAGCGCGAAGCGGCGGGTGTCACTGCCCGAGTCGACGCTAATTGGCTCCGCAGGCACTGTCCCGCGTCTTTGCCCGCGCCGCTTTCAGGCAGAACGTCCCTCACCCAATTCACTGTATAGGTCAAATGCGCATTGAAGTTGATTCAACAGAATCTCGCAGAAGTAGAGCGCGTGGCGCATCCCAGAAGCTATTGATTAACACCGCCCTTTATCTTTTACTCTTATCTATCTTCACATGTGCGCGGGTAGTGCAGTTGGAGGAGGTCACGGACCGTATCTGAACGATAATTTTCATTAAGATAATGCTGCACAAATAGTATACAGGGAGAGCAATAACACATTTTTCCAAGAGTTACTTTTCTTTGAACCACCTAGCTTTGTAGTTTGTTATGTTTACAGTGTTGAATATCAGGTAATCCCCCTGCCAAAATGACGTCATCGCTCCAGTCCGACTTCTACATTGTTCCTGAGACATTCTGATCCCTCCTAACCCCTGTTTCTTCACTTCGATTACGAAAAACTGGCAACCTGCAGCCTTTCTGTTTTACTGCCTTGCTGTACGCATAGATTTACTTTAATTACATTGTGTCATCTAACATGTAACTACATACGTCAACTATCTAGCATCAACTCAGGATAATTACTGTAATTCCTACTTCATGGCTAGTTACTGCCCTACCCTAAGCCTTTTTGAAATAAAACAACAGAGATAATTATACCTAATCAAACTAGTCTTAGAGCTCACAACTCTAGGAATCAATAAGTTCGTTTTCTTCAACCATGCCATGCTTTGTGTTTCTTTGCGATGACAGGAAACTGGGAATTAGGTGAACTAGCAAGGTTGTAAAGTGAGACAGAAATAACATGTGACCTACACCATTACCTCTCGATCAGATTTTCTAAAAAAAACTTCAAACGCTATACATTTCATGATCTTTCCATGTGTTGTCTGAAAGATCCTGTCGCATTAACGGAAGCCAAAAAACCCTTCAGGTCTAGGGCTTTCAGAGCAGTTAGACATCTCTCTAGAGGCTCCTGAGAAGTAGCTTTTGTAGATTTCAGAATCGTCGACTGCGATGCTTGAAGGTAGTATCCGAGAACTACCATCCTAATCATAAAAACCAGCTAGCCCAACTGCCACCGTGGATTTTAAAGAACTGTGTGTTCTTCTTCTCAGAGATAAGGGTACATTTTTGAAATGATTGACTTTTTATATGGCTACTAACCATGAGAATTCTTTCGGAACTCATTGGGGCTAGGTGACTCCCATCTAGAAGATGTGCATTCTCTCCTTTATTTACGTTACTTGGACCAGTACTCCATACCTTAAACTCCGTCGTCCTTCAATCTTCTCCCATTATAATGCCTTTGGATAAGCGGTGACTCCCGATTTAATGTAGTTTTTTTTGTCGATGGAAAGTCGGCCAACGTACCTCTACACCACCAGACAACTCCAGCTAAGACACATTGGATAGAATTGCTGAAAGTAGAAAGAATTGCTCCATCAGGAACAGCAAAAGAGGTCAGGAAGTTCACGTACAGATTACTCAGTTTTTCGCTAGTGCGCTTCCAATACGGACACAGCAAATTAGACAACTAACATGAAAGAACAGAAAAAGAAAACACAAAAGAAATTCTACAAATAAGAGCAAGTACAGTCATCATAATTGTTTTTCGGTGAGAATGACAAAACTCCTAGGAAAAAATCTGGAATATCACTATCACGGCGCTATATCCTATGCTCTTTTGTCATGCTTAGGCTTATCACTAAGCAATTACTCGACGCTTACTATCGCAGTCGAGAGAGGCGCCTCGGTCGCGTGTATTGCGATTCAAGGTTCTTGGTTCGGATTTCTCGCCCAGGTCAACCAAGCTTTCTAACCATCCGAAGTCGGGAAATTGGTACCAAACCTCTCTGGGATGGACAAAACACTGCATTTTCCATCCGCGGCCCACCGTAAGACATTACGTAAACCAAGTGCGCATTCAAGACTGCCTCCACGACATTATGTGGAGATAGAATCCGCAGACCTTTATCCTTTATGCGTATTAATAAGACCATCTCTGAAAACAGAAAGGCAGGAGCAGCACCAATTTTCTGAAGTTGTTCTAAGGCTATAAACCCCTTTGTGCTCATACATACCAATGGTATTTTGTCCTTACATGCGGTTTTGGTAAGGATGTGAGTTAAGAGTGTAAAAGGCTAGCTGCAATTGCATTGTAGAACGCGGGCACGGCTATAAGGCGGACTTTCTCCAGACCCTTCAAAAGCGATACACCGGGAGAGATGCATTTTGGGTGCGCCATGCCCTTTGTGATGGCGGAGTCGATCTCACTCAGTGACGAGCTGACGTCAGTGACGGCTCTTCGGTGGATGATCCAAAATTCCACCAAGACATGCGGAAGTCGCTTCTCAAGTCGCTCTACTTTCATTCAGATCCTCTCTCACTTTTAGTGGTGGTGAAATTATTAAAAGCTCCTTCAAGCCCATTTTATTTCCTTCTTCTAAAACAAGAATTTCATGACTTTCCAAGCATACCTTATCTATCGTCAACCTTAGGTCTATCTCATACTTCGGCGATTCTGTTGGTGTTGGAATTGGTGATCATCAGGGCTCCGTAAGAGGGGCTCGCTACGCAGTGCGCCTGGCGATCCCTTCTTACGGAGCCCTGATGATCACCAATTCTCGCACCAGCTGTGTCGCATGGCCAGCCTGTGGTGAGGCCACCCAACTTCAGCAAGTCATAACTCGCTCAGGAGCTTCATTTTGCAATTTTGACACCCATATTCGTAATCAGCATTCCGAGCTCTTTCTAATGATCCTGGTCTCAACTTGAAGTTCCATGGGAGTTCGAAACCCTTCCCTAGTCAGATTAGATGCATACGTATCGGCGGTCGGCTGTGGCGTGCACGCAATTCGAATCAAAGTTGGGGCGCATCCTGCAAAGAGATTGTCCAACAGCCTGAGGTTTGTCTCTTTTATCGGGCTCGGATGTACATTTTCAATCAGTTAAAACTAGATTAGAGCAAAATGAAATAAAACGCTTTTAATTCGTTCAAAAGGAAGTAGAACGGAACAAAAATATTTTTAAATTTTCAAAAATCTCTGTAAGCTAGAGCTTAATGTTCTTTGGTCATCGAACAGTTTGTCCTACATCTCGCATATTATTTTCCCTGATGAAGAAAAGTTAAATCATGATGTTATGAAAGACCTGTCGTGTTAATGGCAAATTATTCTCAAGAAGCCCAACGCCTGCGGGTAGGCGCCAGCAGAACGTTGGGCGCAACGGTTAGCACGTCGCCCTAGTCATACAGAGACCACTTCAGAGCTAAACTGGTTCATGAGCTCCCCACAAAAATTGATCAAGTCCTGCCTCGTTTAATCCAAAAACGGGAGCATCGTTCACTCTTCATGCATTTTTTCATACAAATACTTTATTTGTGCACATTTCTGTCCAACTGTCGCACGAACCGCTATTGCCTTTGCCAGTAAAATATGCTGCTCTCGAGAACAGCAGCTCAAATGAGAGCAGCAATCCGATAGATGTCATGCACGCAAATACCCTCCAAGAAAGTGCACTCAAGCCTGGCAATAATTGCACTCTGAAGAAGACGAAAATGTCATCTTGAATGCACGCATCAGTTCAGATGACATTATCATGAAATATTTGTTCGCTGCGTTTTAACAGCGCTCCAGAAAACCCTGAATTGAAGCTGAATTTAGTGCTACCAGTTTTTTCATTGCGTGTTCCTTCTTGTCTTTGAGCAAGAAAATGTGTTTTCACAAAAGGATCTTTGATGCCAAACAGATGTCATCCCATACCACTGTGAAAATATACGTGGTCTAGATTTGCTGAAAAGTTCAATGAGACTTTCAGGTGCGACAAATTTAACAAGTGCAGTGATACTCTTAGAATGCTTGACGTGGGTTCGGTTTTGTAGAATTCTGCGGACGTCCTCACATTCGAGGTGTGTGTCCGCTGCAGAGGCGACTGTTGTTGATCTTTTCGTTCTCACCCGTGTCCTTATTTTTCAGCATGACACGTGCTGGCGGTTTATTTGCACCGTTCTCTATCAGTTCATAACTGTCACCTAATCGCCAGTGTAAACTCCACTTTCGCTTCTCGACCCACTCACTATCTTCGCCACTTACCTGGCTGGCGCCGGAGAACTGTCTGCATGCCTCCGAGACGCTGCAGATTACTGCGACTTTTGACAGCTTTTTCCCGTTCGTTTTTTCTCCATCGGAATTCATTGGAATTGTTTCTTCCATGCAACTCTAGCGAGGAGCCTCCGGTGGTAGCAGTCCATCCGGTGAGATTATTTCACTAAAAAGCTTTGCTCGTTGCTCTCAACCTCAACAAGAGTAAACATGGGAGAACAGAGACTTCATTTGGCTGTTGGATAAATTCTTGGACATTTGGAACCAAAGTATTAGACTTTACCATATCTAACAACAGGCGGTCCCCCAAAAATAGACAGCGTTAATATTAGGTTGAGTGATAAATTTTGCAACATTTCCGTTCTTTCTGGAATTCAAAATAAATCCGCTAAAGTATTATACCCTGTTTAAAAGCTTGTTCCCTAGCAATTATTTTGAGTTATTAAACGTTAATTTTCCTTGCGTTGTTAAAAAGTCTTATTTATTAGAACGATGATCACTCAAAGTGAAAAAGTGTGGGATTTCACTTTCAGTTAGTTCAAGCTCGGCAGCAACCCAAGGGACAGGGGTCGAGCGTATGCAGGAAGTCGACGGCAAGTTCACTCCTGACCGAATAAATTATTGGGGATGGTATCAGAAGTCCTTTCCGTCCAGAAGGGCAACAAAGACAAACCACTCCCGGGAAGACCAACTGCTGTAAACAAAGAGCGCCTGCGCAAATCCATTAAGTCGAATTCTTCTCAAACCACACTAGGGCTGACCGCTGCTCTCCACACCTCCCAGCGAACCACTGCTCGTCGGCTGCAGTAGATTGGAAGGTCGCCAAAATCGCCTTCGTCAGTGCCTCATACTTTAACGGAAACCCGAGTAAATCGCTGTGCTCCCGACTGCCGAGAGCTCCGGCACCGGTTCACGCGAGGGGACTGGATCGAATCTTTACCAGCGATGAAAAGGGGATGCTTCACTGCAACTGCAAGGCCGGAAAGCAATGGCTGGAACGCAACGAGCCGGGGGTTGTTACGTGAAAGCCGGAGCTCTACCGAAAGAAGGTCCTGCTTGGTGGATGTGTAGTGTGGTGGATGGGTAGTGATCTAGTGCACCGGGAGCTGCACCACGTAGCCAAACCCTCTGGCGGTCGCTTTTGTCAACAACTCGACTAGAACCAGCAAAACTTGGTGGAGAAAAAAGCCGATAAGAGCCAATGTTTCTTGCACCAGGACAACGGCCTACCCCTTACGGCACTTCAGACGGTGGCAAAAATCTAGGAATTGGGCTGGACCAAAATCAAGCGACCACCATACACCCCAGACACTGCGCCGTCTGCTTCCGTCGATGGATCACTTCCTCCATGGTAGGCGCTTCGCCGAAGTCGATGAGGTCACGGCGGTGGCGCACAACTTCTTCAACCGAATTCTACAGAGATGTAATCCACTCTGCTCATGAAAATCGAAAGAAATTAGTTAAGAATAACGGCATGTACTTCGTTTAAGTCAATCATTTTTCTTTTGTGGTATAATCCTATTATTGCTGGAAGACAAATTTTGTTGCAAAATTTATGACTCAACCTAATATCTATCGGTCGACCTCTGCCAACATCTTGGTAGGTCTTGGATACCTTTGCTCTAGACATAGGGCCCGACGCCGATTCGGATATTTCGAATCCGTCATTTTTTCAAACCCAGTTAAAAGAGTCATGCCAAGAATGGCATTTTTGAAAAGCTCCGGATCTTGGAATGATTACAGTAAGAGTAGCTTTAACAAGAACGGATTTTCTGACTACCAAGTAACCGATCTATCTTCGGAATGTCCGAATCGGAAAGGACGTCAGATCTCTGATCAAAACAGTTATCTGAATTATCCGAAAATCCGATCTTGTGAATGTAATCCCCATTTGAATCTCTCTAAGAATCGGGCTTACCAAAAAACCTATTATTCGCACAATCCTTACTACCAGAGTTTGAAAAAAATGACGGATCCGAAATATCCGAATTGGCGTGGGTTCCAATGTTTACTTTTCTCCAGAACGTAGCAGACTGGGCCCTGAGGAACACCTTGGGTGTCTCTTCGATGTCATAGCCATCATTCTTCAACCTTGCAGTGTAAACCGTGGACAGCGATTTAGAACGGACATGTCTCCGTAAACCTTTTACATTTTTGGTACAACTCCCCATGGATAAAGAAACATAGAGATAAGAATAGCATGATGCCGCGAGTTCAGATTAAAAAAGGCATGAATTATATGCAAAGCCATAATACTAGCTAGGAAGTAGACGGAAGTGAATATTGGGGCTGACTTTGTCGAGCTTTTCCCAATAACGATATATTACCTTCTCGTTTAGACAAATATATACAGTAGCGCGAAAATTATTCTTGAAAAAAGACACTCGTAAAAGTTCAATAAATTATGTATTTACTTCATAGAAAACGATTTTTGTTAACTCACCATGTTCTAATCAATTTGCTGTCCACGACTAATATTGAATAACGGGATCTGTCCTAGTCTGGAGGGGGGGGGGGGGGCACGCAGTGTTTTGCCTCTCCACCCTTTCCTTTGAATTGGTCACAAGGTTCCAGCTGCCGCCAAACGATGAACTCAGGGAGAGGCGAACTCGGTGAATATAGTGTGTTGTCGTAGAGTGCCGTACATAACAGTCATCCTAGCACTGCCCTGCCCCCTTCCGACTAGGATAGATCCGAATACGTATAATCCACATAATAAAATAAAACTTTGGTCGACCATCTGAAAAGGATTAAATTTTCTTGTACAAAAAATTACATTCTTTGGGAATTTCTAATTCTGTTCTGCCCCACAAAGTGAAAACTGCAAATACAAATTGCTTTCTGCTTATTTTAAGGCACAGGAAAGCAGCAGCAGCCCTTTCCAGGATAGTCTGATACCAACTCACCAAACCCGAAAGATGGAGGAATTGGTTGGCCTGGGCTGCAAAATTCTAAACAAGGAACTTGGAATCGGCTGCACGCAACAGTCGGCGCCTCCTCCGACTCCGCTACCACGCGCCCCTTTGAAACTATTATTACTATTAAGATATTAAATATTAATTAAATGTATTATGACAATATTAGGGCGCGTGTAGCGCAGTCAGAGGAGGTGCCGACTGTCGCGTGCACCCGACACCAGGTCCCTGGTTCGGATTTCCCGTCCAGGCCAACCAAGCCTTCCATCCCTCCGGGGTCGGTGAATTGGTACCAGACTTGTCTGGGAAGGATAGAGCGCTGACTTGTTCATCGGCTGGCCACCGTAAGTCATTGTATGGCCAAATACGCATTCAACTCGCCTCCACGATATCCCGTAGAAGTAGAGTGCGTGGCGCATCCCAAAAGGGATTGAATAACGCCGTCCTTTATCCTTATCCTTATGACAATATTAAAATTAAATCTTATTAAGAATATTTATTCACAAAAAAAACAAGTACCTGGTTACCAAAGGCGCATAATTGTCACCAAGTCGTTGCATTCAAATTTAGTGTGCATTTGTTTTGCGAAAGCACGAGCACTTACAAAATTTTCTCCTAAGTTAATAAATAAAATAAAAATAAAAACAAAAATAATTCAGGTGATAAAAATAACTCCTGGTAATAGAGATATACAAGTTTTCTTTTCGGGGTTACCCTAAAACATTGTTTGAAATAATCAAATGTACGCTTAAAATACATGATGGTCAACGAATTGCCTTGAATAGACTAAGCAGTACACCTCTTTGCGGTTCATTTTCACTAATAGCTCCACGATACCGTGTACCAGTTGAACTCATGGCACTCTGCTAAAAGACGGACCAGTGTCTCTAGTGCATTAAGACGGTGCCGCTATGATATATTCCCAATAATCTCCCAGTTCTAAAATTGTTTTATAACCCTTGAATCACAAAAAACTCTGGAAAATGAACATCTACATCATTCCCTTGATAATGCAAAAACTAAGCCCGATGCGGGGCTCGAACCCGCGACAGCCAGATTAAGAGTCTGGTGCTCTACCGACTGAGCTAACCGGGCTGATGCAATCGTCGTGGTGGGGGGCGCTTAGTGTTTGCGGTCACGTGCACTGGAGACCATTCTGTGGGCAACGGTCTTGATTGACCCGTCAGACAGGCTTCTGGTTCAGACTCCACGATACAAAAACCAAGACGAACACAGCGCCCGAGACTGCGATAGCAGTGCCATTCAGGCCGCATGGGCCAGTCCCCTTAAGTAGCCCCAATGCATAACATACCTGAAATGCCTTAGAAATGCCAACTTGACAGAAATCTAAGGAAATGTTAAAGGACTACGAGCGAAGGCCAATGTTAATCACCATCTTGTGTCGCTCCACGATTTGCACTTTTTTGACTTCGTGGAGCCAAGTGAGATGCGTACATGTTGCATACCGAGCAAACGTATTTGGCCTACAAAATGAACTGCGGTACCTAGCTGATGAACAATTCAGTACATTATCCTTCACTGGAAGGCTTGGTTGACTTGGGAGGGAAACCCGAATCTACAACCTGGGACCGGCTGCACGCGACAGCCGACATCTCCTCCGACTGTGCCCCCATGCAGCTCGCCTCCCAAGCATTGTATAAGAAGCAGAACACTTCGGCCACATAGGAAAGGCGACGGCACCAAATGCTGAATAATGACGATTTCGATTACGCAACGCAGCTCTGCTTTTTCGGTACTTTTTCCAAACCAATTTTCTCTGTCCCATTGTCGTTTTCAAAGCCGATGTCTGAATCTGCCGGTCTAAGTCACCAGCGTCGCCTTATTCATCATACCTTAGCTTCTCGACGAATTATGTGGATCTCTGACGGCTGGCAATCTCTTTTAAATTCACAAAATTTGTAGCTTAAAATTTAAATCAATCGATTGAGTTTATGTGGAAACGCCTCCAATGGAATCTTGACAGATTTCAGATCCCCTCAAAGGCCTGTTATTAAATAATTACTGTTGGAACTTGAGACTGGAGTCAGATCAATGCTTTCAGAACGTCGCTCGTTTCTCAGAGAAAATCAAATGTTAGACAACCAGAACCGACCCAAAGGACTCGCCGAGTGGCGCGTTGTCGTTCGTAATTAGCCCTAGTAAAGTAAACGATTACTGGTATAAAACGGGACACAGCAAAACAAAACTCCATGTGAACAACTGAAACAAACGTGAGATGAAAACCAAAACAAAAGCACGAAATGTGACAACTAGGCAGCAGCCTGCGTCTTAATGCCGCTCCGTGGGCAACCGCGTGTCGTCCGCCCGCTCTCGACGCAATAATACTGCCACGCAATCGATGTTTTCTCGCTTTAATTCGATTGTTGATTATTAATATTCCCCGTTATTTTGCAATGTATTGGAGTTCCTGAAACTTCGTCGAACTGACAGTTGGTTTCCAGCAGTAGTGCCTGCATTTCATTTCATTGCGTTTTGGTCGCTGCTATCTCTCAATTGCCTTGCTCTTTCCATATCTTTCATTCGCGTCGCTGCTTTTTGTGCTCTTATAGTTTTACAGCCTTTTCGTCGCGTCCTCTATTGGTTTTTTACATACATGCTGGTTTCACATGCCTTACTACGGCAACCGTCTGAGTGCATTCACATGCTCTTCTATTTTTCTTCTGTTCTCCATTGTGATGCTACCAAGTTTTTCCATTTTTAAGTGTAAGAATGGGGCAGCTGCACTTCCTTTCTTAGATTTTTTTGAATTTATCTTCTTCCTTCCTTCAGTAGCCACTGCGTGCTACCTGCAGTTTCTTCAACGTTCTCCATGATGCGTCCAAGTATTATTTGCACAAAGGATTATAGCGTTCGCAGAAGGCGAATTGCTCCTTTTTGCTTTTCAACACGAGTTTTAATCATAATTCAGATGGATTTTAAATCCTTTAGTAGTATGGCTGGTTTTACCGTGTACGTCTCAAAGCGTCTAATTCAGCCTACGGCTAGGTGAACCAGTGAAACTATTCTGGGAATTTAGTCTGTAATCTGCTGGCTGAACTCACTTGTCATTTTGTGCAATGATTAGAATTGCACTTCTTCTGGAAGCAGCGATTCCACAGAAAACCTTTCCATCAGATTATGGGGCTCCGTGATCCTAGAAAGAAAACTTAGTGTTTAATCCCTAACATGTTATCATGAGGACAATATTGATACGCTGACTTACATCTTTTCATAAATCCTGTTGAAGAAATCAGCCCAGCGCCATCGCCCATATACAGAACTGCGTAAGCACAGTTTATTCCGTTATGTGCACATTATCCATGTGGTTCCAGGAAAGTAGATGCTTCAAGGATTTGTGGAGAGTGTCAATTACTGGGCAGAAGTCATTGTAGGATGAAGCTGTTGCTGGTGGTTTATTAGTTTAACTCAAGCTTGCTCACTTAACATGGTGCTTCACATCTCTCCCACATCTGGGCCGTTCCAGAGCGGCTATGCTGTTCCCGTTCCCTATTACAACACTGCAGAAGTGTTAAATCTAGAACTGGCGCAAGGTGTGTGTGTACATCGAGAATACGGAAAATCAGTCTTCTCTTATTCTTTGAGAAGTTGTGTTGTGCTTTTTAGACGCTCGTCTCCATCCTTCAGTTTATCTGAAAGTGGTCAAACATTTTGGCTCTAAGAACAAGCAATTACGGAAATTCTAATGTACGTGTTCTCGCGAACTGCATTGCTGCAGGGCGCAACTGTTTTTACGACCTTGTCCTAGGTTGCCAATTTAGTTTATTTCCCCCCTGCACTATCTCGTTCTCGCCCTAACGTAGCGCAAAGTACGATGAGTTGCCACAAAGCCGTAATAGCGCTTGTGCTTACGTCACCTTTGTGGTGTCAGAGTTCATATCGAGTCATTCGTGGACCACAATCTGCTCGCTTATTATTAGTGTGGTAGAAAAAGGTTGCGCCATGCACTTCACTTCTATATGAGACCATCAGCCGAAAAAACTCACTTCCCTTTCGCATT
This sequence comes from Heligmosomoides polygyrus bakeri, assembly GCA_947359475.1. Classification (NCBI taxonomy): domain Eukaryota; kingdom Metazoa; phylum Nematoda; class Chromadorea; order Rhabditida; family Heligmosomidae; genus Heligmosomoides; species Heligmosomoides polygyrus. Next base: position 75,369,033 of record OX375870.1, read on the forward strand.
TTGTTGTTCTCGAAGAGCATTTTAAAGGCAGGTTAAATTGCTTTCATCTTTTTCGAACCTCCCACAAATATTAATTCGCTAAACCTCGAATGATGTAAGGCATGCCTACCAGCGTGACAGAATAAAAACTGTCCGCCTGTTGGCGCCCCATTCAGCTGCAGCTAAACGGAACCATAGCCTATTGTTGCAACTAGTCCCTCAAAGTATAGATGGTTTCAGTACTTAATGTTAGCACTTGCCACCTGTTACTTCGTGTCTTTATCTGTATTCGTACAGGTTTCTATCAGTTTTTGTTTCTGTTACTATTATTTATTCTTCTATTTTGCCAACTGGCAATAACGAGTTGAAATGCATCATTGGTTGAGACTGCGGGTCAGAATTTCAATTGATAGTCATAGAACCCCCAGTAGTCTCATCGGTTATCTGTTGTTCCCCCCACTTTACGTGAAGTGGGGCTCAGCTAATATCTTACCCCGTCGAAGTGGTTCCACTACTTAATGCCGGATTTTATTTCAGATTACACTGCATGCAAGTTATTGGCATTTAGACATTAAAGGCTGTTTGTAGAGGCTTAGGATACCTGATCCGACCGCAGAAACCATCTAACAGTACTAAAGACTGAGCATCTCAAAGGGAAAAGGTCGCATAGATAGAGAAGAGGTTAGATTATTTCGAGAACAATTGCAACCATGATTTTAGAACATCAGGAACAGGTTTCTGTGTAACAAGCCAACACTATATTGCTTTTAATGAGGTGGGAAGAAAACCGAGTCAGCATTATGGTCTCTCTTCGTCTCTCTCTCTCTCTCTCTCTCTTTCTCCTTCTCTCTTTCTCTGTTGCCCTATCACTATTAGCTGGGTACAGTTAATTTTCTTAACTTCTGCTACCGAAAACTGTAATAGTCCTCCAATATATAGTAACTCCAGTTCGCTCAACACAGGCTAGATGGAAGATGATGCAGGTGTAGTGGTGCACTTCCTTAGATTTATCACCATTTCAGGAATATTTGAATGTGAGAGCTTTTCTATAACTGCTATTTTCTTGCTAATTTTATAAAATTAGAAGGAAATTGTAAGTTTAGCTGTGAAACAACACACGGATTCCCACTTTGACTATTTCTTTGAGCTACTTAAAGTATTTGATTTTTGCTATGAACATAAGTTGACATTCTCGATTCTTGCACAAAAGAAAATTCAGAATCCCTCATGTTTTACATCACGAGCAATGCTAAATATTAAGAACGTCAAATGTTGATAAACTTGTAAAATCAACGAAAATTAAACACAACCGCGAATCAGGATCAGGTTAAATTGTTCTAAAGAAGTAAGAACGTTAAGCATTGGCACTTAATGATTATTCTCCAACGTGACCCACTTCACATGTTAGTTAGAATATCGAGAGACATCATTTCAATTGTCCCGAAATTAATGAAAAGTGAGGATCTCATTGTTGGGATAAGACCTCAGGTTTCGTTTATCCGAACAATGATGTGTTTTTAGTCTAATGTCGTTTATTCATAGAGCTCGAGGTCTTGTCCCAAAATTAACAAGTTTCACTTTCTATTGAATCTGGGGTAACTGAAATGATGTCTGCCGATACTAGGACAACTCAACTTGATTCTATTTCACGGTTGTGCTTAACTTTCGTTGATTTTGCACGATTTTTTTAACATTTGAAGTTTTTGAAGTGTCTTATGCAAACGCTACAAGCAAACGTTTAGTCATCTGGACAAAGGTCTGCGAACGTTCGCGTTTCAAAGCCAGAAAGTACAAGTTTCCACACTCCTTGCATTTCCAGCCTTCATTTCGTGGTGCTATCGTTTCGTATCCGAGTAATACTGAATTTTTGGTCAGGACGTTCCGCAGGATTTGTAATAATGGTTTTTGGTGCTGTGTCAGTAGAAGTTCTGGAAGTTGGGTACAACATCTGATAGGATCGAATTTGCACTTGTCCGGAGTAAAAAGCAAAGTGGCGTCGCCTGCTGAATTGTCAGATATCCCTCAGAGGAAGAGGACGACATTGGAGAAATTTGCAATGTGTTTGGGCTGCTTCTCTCATAATTTCTTCAGGTTAGCAATGTGCGTCATAGTGATATACAGATGCATCACTCTGACGCACGTACGCATCATATGCACCCCATGGTTTGCCGTTCGAAAAACGTCACGCCGCAGAACGTTCGAAAGTCGATAGGCATCAGTCGTTCTCGAAGCGAGTAACTGTAAGTGTGACTGCAATGTGAGTGTGAGTAACTGTGAGTGACTGCGTATTATTCGAGTTTGTTCCTTGTACAGAGCGATGTGCGTAGGTTTCAGAAAAGAGGCTGCTTAAAAACCTAGCCTGAGTTGGGAATGCGTTTGCGTCGTGCATGGCGTGAACACCCCCCCCCCCCATCTCACCTGTCGTGCTGCTAGTAATCGAGTAACGTTTTCATTCGTCCCTGTCTTGTGCCAGAGTGTTCCAGTGTATCCTCCTCGTTCGAGGAACACGAAGAGCGTCATATCGTTGTTACAGGGCTTTCACGAAGAGGTTGGAACAACGCGATGGTGGACGTACTTTTGTTCTCTTGACATCCCGTGGAATCCAGACAGTAACTCGTCCAGCGAGGGTCTTCGAAACACAATAAGTAGCTGGTCCACCTAATTCTCGATGGTTTCACCCATGCGACAGCATCTCTGATCTTCGAACGTCGACGAAGCTCGGTGCTCGGAGGCCTTCTTTTATTTGCGTAAATCATTTCACCGTGAGCATAGTCCTCTCCATTCCTCGTTTGTGACGCTCATCACATGTTCATCCTGCCTTCATATGGCTCAGATCAAAGGCGTACGTTAGCGCAGGAAGAACAATGGAGTCGAATAGGTAGGCACGGAGCCCGACGCTCCTCGTCTTCTTCACGACGCTCTTGGAAGCTCCCCACGCCGCTCTCTTCCTCCTGCTCAGCTCAAGCACTAGGCCGTTGGCCATGTTGACTTCGCGACACAGATACCCGCAGCTGGAACATTCGGAGATGTTCGTTCCGCTGAGCGAGAATTCGGCATCGTTTCTCATGAACATCGTCTTCGTTGGATTCAGCTGCAGTCCGAAGTTCCCACATACACGATCAAAGTTGGCCAGCATTCGTCCGCTTGGCTATATGCCCTTTTTTGGGGGCGTGTTATACTCATAGGAATCTGCGGAAATAGTGGTGGATCTAATACGGATTTCTGTTTTCCAAATGAACAGCTCATTTGAAAAGAACATTCGCATACATTCTCTGAAAGGGTGTTATGTCCAACTCATTGGTGAGGTCTAAAGAGACTTGCCATTATTTGCAATCAAAATAGGATTCTAATAGACTTGCTTCTAATAGCGTGATAGACTTGGGAAATAGGATTTGTCGTCATCCTATGCACTCATGCTTTTTTACTCTAGCTGGGCTTGAAGCAACTCTTTGTGGCGTTGCACTTTCCCGGGAATTCATAAATAGCTGAAGTACAGATGTGGTTCGCTCTATTTTCTCGTCCGGGACTGCATTCGTTTCCATAAGGGCTAGCTTCGTTCCCTTCAATGACGTATATGAAAACAATTCGTGCAGTGCCCTTCGTCATACAGCGCCACTGCACTCAGCCGCCTTCTTGAGGACGTCATCAGAGTAAGGGCCAACTAATTCTGAAGACGTTTCATGATGTCAGGAATTTTGTGAAAGTGCCGAGTTTGCTGTCAGGTGCATATATGCTAGTGTTCGGTTATCATGATCATATTAATTTCGTTTTATTGAATCGAAATTGAGTTATCGCATCTGGCTTCCCTGTCAGTGGGAAACTGGGCTAAGCCAACATTTCAGGTAGCTGCTCTCTGAGTCATGTCTCGTCACCTAATAATAACTTCGTCAGACTTTTTTCAGCTGCGCTCGGGATTAGTCATTCAGTGGTGGGCAAAAGGCATTGATTACGATCCACTAGCACTGGACGTGGATTTTGTATGTACAGTCAACTCACTTTGTACCTGACGCTCTTCCATGCCAGACTTTCGGAAGTGCCAATCTTTTCTGCGAGATTCTGTCAGTGACCGTCTGTTGCAGTCTGCTGGTGTTGATCTGGATGGGAGTGCAATGTTGTAGTGACTTGTTACTCATTTTTCTTACCATAGCGTAATACTCCAACGGGCTTGTAGATCCGAAATGGACCGCGTTAAGGAAAGCGCAACATGCCACTCTTCCGTAATCAGTACATTGGACAAATCCACTTCTATGAGGGAATGACTCCCCGTCCCAACTCGCATAGCGCCCAGCGGTCCAGTAGTCCTCCTTTGTAAACAGTTTGTGGAACACGCCCTTTGACCTTTCGTGCATTGAAAGTATAAAGAGCTCCGATCTCCTATTTTCCGAGAGTTGTGAACTAGAGGAATCTTGTTTTCAATTCAATGACTATCTCACCAATTCCTTCTACATGAATTCTTCTACTTTCTCACGGAGTCTTTAAAGTGCGCATTTTTGACTCCGACATTGGAATTCCGCGAAGCAGGGCGACAAATTGATGTTCCAGTTGCAGCGAAGTACGGTGAAGAAGCTTCATCCATCACTTTTTCTTCCCATTATTGGACTACTTGTTAGACACACTCTTCTGCTAGGGAAGCGAGTTTTTCTAGTTTAATAGATTGATGGTTGTTCATGGTAGTTTTATCTGTGATGCGGGGTGTAGAAGTGTTTTGTGAGACACCATCAAATCGCGTTTCCTTCGCTTATATGTTTATCTAGATCATAAATTCCTTATTTAAGGAAGCTATTCGGTATTTCATGGCTATGATATGGGTAGTTATGCATAAAACTATAGAAGATGTTGTGCTGCACTTGCAGAATGCTCCCACTTTATCGCAGCTCGTCTTATTGCACTCTTTAGCCTTCATAATACAAGCTGTCAGTGTGGGCTATAACGTCTTGCGAATTGTTGTCAAACGAAATTTTATTTTTCTATGCCTTCGAAACAGCTGCTTTTTGCTTATTTGCAACGTTGTTTCATAGGGTTTCTCGTCTTCTACACCGCCGACATTGTTCTTACGCAAACACATCTTCAACCTCATATCCTTTCACTTCTCTATTATGACCCAAATGCTAAGCAGCAAAACGTTCTTATAGAAGTATGACATATTTTACGATGTTGGAGGTTCGTTTCACTACGACTATAAACAAGCCTTATAGGGTAGTGATCCTAGAAATACTTCATATTTCCGTCGTTTGGTGTCCTCTTGTGGTCGTTGACCTCAGCGAGCGGTCTCAGGGTCGGGCTCAGTCGGTAGTGTGACCGCTAGTGACCTGTAATAATTGAGCAGCAGCGAGGACAGAAGGGGTGTCATTTTATGCACCTACGTGTGCTAGCGGATGTTGTCGGTTCTGGGGTGTTCGTGTTTTTACGGAGCGCGACGCTTGATAGCTCATTATTACCGTGTTGTGCTTAACAGCCTTCAAGTTGTAACTTGCACTCCTGAAATGTTTTCAGTTTTGCGTTCCTGTTGATTGTGTCCATCATAGGAAGCGCCGTCGTCCAACTGTTGGGTTTGTGGGTTAGGTTATTTGTTTTTAGTAAAGTATTTTATAATGATGTTAATTAATGTTAATTGTCTTGTATGTTAATTGCCTTACCTGTTATAGCACTTCAAGAATTTTGGATAGCTCTAGCATTTACTTCATAAAATGCACATTTACTCTTATTCACATTTACATTTGCACATTTTACATTTACACAGCACTTACTTCATGAAATGCACTTTAGTATTTTATGATGACTTGTATGTTAATTGTTTGTTTGCTTGTGTGTTAATTAATTGTTAACTGAAATGAAATGCACAGTGAAGATTTTAAGATGGAAAACGCTACTGGATAATGTTGCTAAATGGACCAGATCCGGACTAGCATTCCATTTTCTTCGTCTTCCTGTAGATATTAAAAGCGTTCAAAAGTTAAGGTTAGCTTATGGTTTCCTTCTGATGGTTTTGCAATTGCAAAGTCATCATACTATCTACGGAACTCAAGGTTACCGCAACTTAGTCACCATCTTACTACTACCTCTAGTGGGTTGAATTGCTGCAGCGGTCTTCGTTAAAATTCTCCTTTCAGAACCTGAGATGACGATCAAACCAATATCTGAAGCGTTTTGTCAGGTGGAGAGCATCATTGAGTTCTCTGAGCCACATTTCCGCCTTTGAAAACCTAGAACACCTATAAAATATTAGGATGATTACGAAGCCGTCTCAGGGGAGAACTGAAAAAATACGATTGACTGTCGTTCGGAGCGACTGTGTAACCCGTGGGCTTAATGATTGATTTCACTTTTAGTACTATCTGCTAACTCTTATTCCTGTAGGACCTAATGATGTGCCAATTACAGTATCTGTTATAGAAAAGGGGTATTTTGCATTGATATATGTACGCTCTCCAGCGACACCCTAAATCCGTTTTCCACCCAGTGTACAGCTTGACCAGCTCCTTGAGTATCGCATCGCGAAATATGCTTCTACGTCTGCTCGCATGTTCAGCGGTGATAAATGCGAATGCCTCTTTTCCAAATGGGGAACCAAGTAAGGAATTCAATAACTATGCTCATTGCACAGCATTTTCATGAAGCAATCCGGGTAGTATGCCTGATTAAGTTTTGAGTAGTTGCCCATCGAGTTTAGAACGAAACTGTTGTCAGGGCTTGTTTATTTAAAAAAGCGGTTGGCGCAAGTGGCATGTGCCGATCTCATACGGTGCGAAAAGTTCGTTCGTTGGGTTCGCCGCATGCCCGAATCTTCTACCTCTCCGCGGTGTCTTTATATTGATGCCAGCCTCTCTGTGAAAGTGAAACAAAGCCATACGACTTGTTGCATGGACACCGAGTACCACGAGTACGAGTTATGGGTGCTAAATACATGTTGAAGGGGGATAGACCGTAGAAATAGAATGCGTGGCGTGTTCCCTATGGGGTCAACTGATACCATCTTTTATCATCTATATGTTTTTCAAATTTGTTTCTTCCATATAGTGCCTTCGTTATTACTTGCTATTGCCTGTTAATTGCGGCGTGTTTACGTTCGCGTGTGATAGTGAATAAGGGCTATTTGAGGTCATTACTCGGGAAATGCATTAATGTCATAAGACAAACAGGAATAATTGACGACGTATTTCAGTTTTGTTTTTATCAAAAGGTGTTTCCGTGTCATACTGCTCAGTTGTCTTGCAGCTTAGAGATTTTCTGGTTATTGAATAATTGCTCGTAGATAATCTGTTTTGATGGGTTTTTGCTCGTCAGTCAATATTGAATGGAATAAGGGCGTCTGCTAAATAGGCGTTTTGCCGCTAGTGTGTGATGTTCAGCCTGGTCTTCTGTTCAAGCAGGCGGCGCTCCTTTATCGATATCTTTTATCTTCTTCATAGATGACCTTTGGTGTCTGAAACTTCGCGTGAAAGAAAAAACGTTGACGGTTCCTAACTGGTTATAATTCATTTTCGAGTTCATTCTAATGTAGTGGTTTCGCACACTAGATTTAGAAGTTTTCATTTGTTGTTGAAACGACGAGCTCCAGAAAAGTACTGCTCAGAGCAATTATTCGTTGCCTGGAATTTGTTATGTTGCTTGCAAAATTGGTATGTGAAAGGGGACGACGTCGTATTTGAAGCGACGTCATGCTCGAAAACGTTCAGTTTTTGCATTGCCTTCTGGCTTCTAGCGAGAGAAAGGATGCCTTTGCTACTGAGAATGTTTTTCTCCTCACTAAAGTGCTGCTGTAGTCAAGCATCAAACGCTTGGATTACTTCGGGAGAGATATTAGCTATGATGGTGTAACCTCTTCTTCTCATGAAACTTGGTCTGGAGCCTGCAGCACTCGTGCAATTAACAGTAATTGTAGTATCTAGCGTGTCGACACATTAACAGAGCCGGCACTTACTTCAGTTTGCTAGCATCTCTTTTGCAGCGTATCTGTAGGAGTCCAGAAGTCTTATTGAGAGTGCCATTTCTTTGGAAAATTAGCTCCTCGATTTGGTCCATAGCTTCTGAAGGCTACGGAGAGCGAGATTTAATCCAATTTTTTCCACGTCACAAATACAATACTCTAAGGTTCTTCAGTCGTGCTGAGGAATATGCAGTGGTTCTGGAATCGTCCACGCCCGCTTTCTCTGAAGTGTGAGTGTACTTTGCGTCGCTGGCAATATAATATTTTTCTTAATTAGTCTACGAAGCTATGTCTTATCTATCGCATTCTCTAAATCTATCCTGCGATGATTTTTTTTTCGGAACCGTGAAGATAAAACTCGAAGATTCTTTGAGAAGAAATTTTAGCAAATGTGTGTGGAGCGATAGACCCGTGCCTGTGCCAGTGACAGCATAACGGAATATCGTCAAATGGTAGCTGTAATGTGCTTACAGACGAGAGAGACAAACCTGCAGGACTAGTAGTGGAAGTGGAAACACATGGTTGAAGAAAAACAAAAAAAAAGAAGCCCAGTCGTTCTGGAAACGGTGATCTAAGGCGAATGACTGTCGAGCAAGATTCGAAAATAAGTAGGACTCCTCGGTTTGACAGGCGTAGTGAGCTAGACGATTCTTCGCGCGCAAATACATAAATTACGCGTGAACTTATGACATCATCAATGTCAGAGATATAGTACATCGTCCTACTCGAGCGTCGAAGCTTCGTTGCGATTAGTAGAATGTCAAAAAAACCTGGTCGTTTACGAGCCACATTTCGAGAGGGAGAATTTCTTGTACGCGCTTTATTGAGGGGATTATGCCGAGTGTGAAGATCTCTGACTTTCTTTTCAAGACGCTTGAAAATGGAGGGAGTTATGAATGTTTGACGTTCTGGGCCTGAAACGGCGGTCTTCGGTCGAACCGTGAGACATGGGCGAGTTTTTTTGTTTTGTTTGAGCAACCCGATATCCTCAGCACGTCATCGCTCATTGCGGTCCACTACAATTACAATATGATCATCCAGCCAATCGTTTTAAGGCACGTAGGGTGAAATTACTCACGATTCTGCTACTTTGTCGTAGCAAACGGAGCTTATTAGGTGCAAGCCAGTAGACTATCGAACCACAGAAAACAGAGGACGTTGTAAGTCCTCTGGTGAAGTGCTTGACGTGGAAATTGAAACGCCATATGTGAATTGCGCCGAACTGATTTTTTTTGCTAGTGAAATCGGCATTGTGCGTGCCCCACAACCATTAGGTTCAAATCGAAAAAACCAGCGTTGCATGATTCCCACACATATTTCCTGTTCCAAAGTATCATTGTCGAGACTGGTACTGATTGGGATTTCTTTTTGAGCATTTTACCAAGTCGAGAAGTGCAGGTTTAGCAATTCTGAGTTCAAAAAATCCTGATGCTGTTGTTTAGAGCGTTGAACGTGGTTCATATTGAGCTCCCTGTTGTTTAGGCCACAAGTTCGTTACCTAACCGAGGGCTTGCTTTGGAAGTGGGGACAGGTAATTTATCAAAATGTTCTTGCTTGGAGTAATTATGCAACATTTCTGGGTGGTTATATCCATTGTGTTATTACTTCTTGACTACTATGAATTAACATTAGCCGTTCATTAACTGTGTTTTTTTGAAATGTCATAATTGAAATAAACTTTCAGGTGTTGCGCACAACGTTTAATCGCCACTTTGCTTTCCTTCATCTGCATCGGCTCTCTTGTTTCAGAGATTTTCTCATAAGGGATATTATACATATTTTGTCTTCCATCATCCTTCACGTCTTTGAAAGTGCTGTTTTTTATTTGCAGTTCTATTCCAGCCTCGATCTAACTCTAACTTGTTTATTTGTCTCCTAATTTTAAGCATGGGTTTTGCATGACAGCTGCATTTACTGAATGTTTTTAAAGGTTTGTAATAAATTGTAGTTCATAAAACACTTCTTAGTTCTAGCAGAACCGTTGTCAGTCTTCGTCTCCGGAGCTATCTCACTTGTCAGGGAGCTATTTTTGTGCTAGTTCTATTACACTGGCTGGTCTCTTGGTTCCTGGAAGACGTCTGCCGACAGTTACTTGAAGTGACAATAGAAAACCATATTTCGAATCAGAGCAGATGGAGTTGTATTGAAATTCTTTCGGTTTGCAGCGATGGTTTTTTATTTGAGGCCATGAGGCGGTCCTATAGGGCAATTCTTTTGGCATTCCATGAATAGAGAGCCTCAGTTGATGGGATGTTGGATTAGGTATGCGCTTTTTGGTCTGATTCCATGCCCTTGAATTTATGCGTCTCACGAGGCTTGCTGCTATGTAGAGTGCTGGTCCCGAAACATTGATATTGGAGCGTTGGTGCCCCTATTCTCACTGTTTTCACTTTGTCATTCGTTGCTTGTCCAAGACGTTTCCAGACAGCCGCTACTTCTTTCTTTGCTTCCAGTTGGCTTTTGCCAGTCTTCATCCGCTACTTCTTTGGTTTCAGCTGTGTTGTAGCAGTTTTCATAACTGTTTCGAGATTTTTGTTTTGTACTTTTGCCATGTACGGCCGGTAACTTACCCATTTGCTCTTCATAAGGCTTACCTATTAACTAACCTCACCGGAATATCACCCGCACTACTTGTCCTTTTCTTGATGGCTGATGTGCTCATGTAATGGCTAGCAACATATCCATTTGTTGATGCTGCGTTCTAAAATAACCCTTCTCGCTCGAGTTAGGAAGTGCATCAGTTTCTTCGCACAAAGTCCGATCAACATGTTGACAGACGCCCTTGTGCTCCCGTGATACCTCTTGGAACTTCGAATCCGTTTTCTACACTTTATATCTTGCATACGCTTGCAGTGTTAGAGTGCGCAGCACAATTTCAAGTTTGACTCCCTACTGCCCAACGTTCTTTCATTACTTATTGTAACGCTCTTTCCCTTTTCACATTGAATATGCAGTGGACAGTCTCCCCTATAGGGTGGGTTTAGTATGTATTTCATTAGCTGAGCACTTCGCGTAATGTTAAGGACTTGAAAAGATGCAGTGTGCTTCCATGATGTTGTGCAGAAGTAGAATGTGAAGAGCATCCCAAAGAGAAGAGGTCTGAAGCCGTCTTCTGCTTAATTCCTCTATACCCTGCTTGACAGTGTCTCCCACTAAGGCACAGTTATTGTTGAGGTTGTTCTCCAGAAACATTATACCAACGAGCGATATAGAAATCGCTGTAGGAATTGTTGTTGTGGAGTGAGAGTTATTTATTTGAGCTAATGAGATTTCACTCTGGCTAAAGGTAAAGCCTGTGGAATTAGTTGTAGATACTCATATTTAATTTTGTTCTTCGTAGCGATCGTGAGCCGCAGCATTGCTGGCCTGTGAGTTCGCTTCATAAATCTTCCATCTAATGTCAGTTGCTTGTGACTGATAGGCCCATCGGACGGGGTTGTTTATCAGAAAGCCATGGTTTAACCTGACGCTAGTTGATCGAGGTTGTCAGCTAGTTGAACGGCTGGTCAGTTTAGATGTGAGCGCTGCGCGTGGATGATTTTTCGCTCGTGTTCATTTTTGTTTGGCCGCGTTTCTGGACTCTTTTATGCTATAACCTAAAGCTCATGACTATCTCATGCCCCTTCCTCAAACGCGTCCTTTCTATGGCTATTTGGCCATTGGAATTTATGTTAGTTGTGATATGTGTTTTCAGAGTTTGCTATAATAGTAACTTTTCTATTTCTCTATTTCCATTCTTCTTGTCGTTTTACACTATAAGAAGGCTGAGGAAGTTGTCCTATGTTACGAAGTTCTTTCGTCTTATATGGCAACGTTGTACCAAGTCGCGGACAACTAGAAATTTTAGTATTCTATTCATAAAGGAGGACAACGATTTATGTGTTCGATAGCCTGATTTGGTTCAAAGAAACATTATATTTGCACTGAAACTGTTAATGCATTAAAAAGCGAAACACTGTTCGATGTGTCAGCGTATTGGGTAGAGGGCAAGGTTCACTCCCGAGGTTATATCTGGGGTGCGCTTTGCACTAGATTGCTTACTTTGTGTCATGGAGGAGCATGCCGTGCGAATTTGGCCGAGACAAGGAGTTGCAGTGACCGGTCACGGCTCTTCAAGTCAACGGATGTTCTCCATCCCCAGACAAGTCGTTTATCATTCCTCCGGCCTTAAAGAGGTGTGGGTCTTTGTTGGTCGAGACTAGCTAGATCGGGTTACAGGCAAAGGACAGCGCCTCCTGTCTGTTGCGTCACACGACGCCCAATTAATCATACTATCATCATACTATATAATAAGTGGTACACACTTAGCCGTGGAGCACGTCAAAAAATAGGGGCGGAAACATCAATGGGCGGAAACATCAGGGGCGGAAACATCAGGGGCGGAAACATCAGGGGCGGAAACATCAAGGGGCGCCAAATAGCAGAAAATAC